>VOMN01052177.1:0-76302 GCA_014899125.1 Orchestia grillus | reverse complement strand
AGTTTGGGGGCGAGTCCTAGTTTGGGGAGAGTGCTAGTTTATGGTAGGAGTAATTGCAAATTTCCCGCAGCTTGCTCCTCACTGAATGAACTTTTCTGTGATGTGTTCAAGCGTGAGTGATGGCAGTGCTCTTATCCGCAGCACTTTCACGATTTCTGTTCTATTTTGAATTTTAGAATGCAAGATGGCTATACGTTACATAATGTGCTTGCACCTCTGATCTTCCACGCGTAGCGCTCCATTCAAAGGTATAGCGTTGTTCAGCAAGTTTGTGTCTAGGAATGGCATAACTTCAATTTTAAACGTCACTTGGGCGTAGAGTATGTTTCCATCCATAAATAACAAATTTGATGTCGCTATAAAATTATGACGGAATGCTAAATGTATAGTATCGCATTGCAAGTTACGTATTGCTTAGCTAATCAGCTCTGTCTTTATGGGGAATGAAACTCTAAAAAAGAAATTGAAATAAAACTATTTCATAGTTCATCTGTTACATATATAAAGCGTCGATGGTTTTCGCAGTTATTTTCAATTCGAGAATAAAAAACTACCTTCTTTCATCCATGAGCGAGTGAAAGTTAATGTGATAGAAGAACGATGTCTGAATACAATGCGAGGTCAAACAACGTTGCGGGCATTCTGACGGTCTCCACAAGTTAAGAAAAATCACGAGCCTGAGCTCTTGCGTTGTATCTTTGATCTCACAGATTAATTCATGTCAGGTTCAGGGCCTAAGTACAGGATCACATACTAGTATCTCGAATTTCCTAATCCATGCTTCAATGAAGGTTTATGGGTAGGAGGAATTTTATTTTAATGCGATGAATCTTAAAGCAGTACGATTTTTTTGGACATGATTTTGAAGGTGCATTTTTTGCTGGCTCTCTAAGTAGCTAAGATGGATGAATGCTTCACCATTGATTCCAGCGGCATTGGTCGCGCATTAGATTTTGATGAAGCGAAAGCCGCGCCAGAGCTGAAGGGGTTCCAAGGATAAATCTTGTGTTTTTCCCGCGATCTACTGTTTCTTAGAGGAAGTTTCTCGAGTAAAACACAGTTTCTGTTTTGCCCGTTCAAATAAACGAAACTGTGAAATTATTCGTTTACTTGTTTTGCATGTAGAATACTTTTTTGGAGAGATGAACAGTGTCCCCGGATTTTCAGCACTGAAGAATGGAGGGAACTGCCATGTTTTCACAAGACATCGTAAAAATTGCGTCTTGTTGGTCAGATGTTCATGTGAAAAAATAAACTGCCTTCCTTGCAGGTGTGATTAATGATCGAAATGAGAGGCGACTATCTCTCGCTAGATGTATTTTTGCACGGCGTTTAAATAACTGTGGCCATCATTAATATTTTGTGATGTCGTTTATACTCCATGGGAAGGTATTTTATTCTCCTTTTCGCTTGCTCTCTTGAGGAATTGATTCTAATGACTAATGAAATTCTTTTTGTTCTCCATCGCTTCTTAAAGGATAAATGATTGAAGCTTAGGAAGAAAATTTTTCTGTTGCTGTCCGAATTAATGAGCTTTGGGTATTTTGCAGAGACGAGGTCGTTAATTCAGAGCTACCTCAGCTAGCATTATCGTGGGATCGTTATGTAAGTCTTGAAAAAAAATATGGGTACGGAAAAATGTTAAGTGCAAATTAAAAATAATTGCATACGAAAATATTAGTTTTTAAAACGAATTTGATAAGTTGGACATTTACAAAAGTATATCGCAAATTACGAGGCAATCCTCTTCCGTGAAGGTAAATTCACTCAGATTAAAGGTTCGTTTTCATGTTTACCTCTAACAGTTTTTGTGTGTTCTACTGGTAAGTTTCTATTTTTCAGCAGTCACACGTAAGTCACGAAGGGGTGTAGGATACGTTGATGAGCCACTAGATCACACTCAATTTCAATGGTGTCGATGGCATGTTTTGCCTTCTTTTCTTTGTCTGAGCTAATCCCACTATATAATGATTGCCCAGTGTTGCTTGCTTGCTTGCTTGGTCCGTCCGTCTCTTAGTCACGCTCTTCAGGATTTAGATAGGTGAAAATTCCCTTGTCCGTATTTCTACCTAATCAGCGAGTGTTACAGAAGACAATATGACGCAGTGATACTGCAAGTAACCATATTTTATGTCTGTTTTACCGTAAATAAGAAAGCATCTTAAGAAATTATCATCATTCGTCCTGCCATTTATGGCGGGGTGCGTCTACCATTAAGTTCTATTGGGCATTCTATATTCTTTGGATTCAAGATTCCGTGTCGATAGAAAAGAGCTTTTCCACTCATGTTTTTGCGTCAGGGAAGTACGTTTGAGCTCGCTGCTGCGGCAACGCTCTGTTACCTAATACTGTTGTGTTCCTTTCGAACGACCATCTTTGACTGACGTGTCTGGTTCAGCTTTGACTTGGAATGTGGAGTGATCTGATGACCTGAATGACCATTGACCCGGTCGATGGTCCAGATCATTCCGGACTGTTGAAGCATTTTGACTCTCACTGCACAATTGCTGAGTTGAGATGCCGGCATTTCGTCTCTTCGAGCTCTCATTGAGTCTCAATTTATCAAGTGTTAGGTAATGAAGTCATTCTTGCGAATTCATAATGATGCCAAGTAATGTAACTGATATGAGAAGCTCTTTAATGAATTAATATCTTTCTATAAAAGTGAGATACGCTTGAAAGCAAATAATTAGCTCAAAAATAAAATGTGCTAAAAAATTATAACGATTTGAGTTAAACAATTTTGGACTTCAAATAACGTTAATAAGTTTTCTGTCGCATTTTTTATTCTTCCCTAACATCAGAATTTTGGAGAAGACATATCAGCAGCGCTTTAGGGTACGAACATAGCATAGTTCAGCAGGAAGAAGCTTTTGTCAGCCGATGATGTTAATTCAAATACTTTTTCTATGCATGAGTTTATACTTCAGTCTCCGTTCTCTACCGTATTCGTGGTAGCAGTACGACTCAATGAAAGCCCACACGAGGTAAACGATACATTCCTGAGTGATAGCTGAGCTTGAAAGACATCGAATAGCTCTTAGTGAATGCACGTCCGAGGCTTGGGGGACGCGGGATTATTTAAACAGAAGTTGGTCATCACCACCGAAGGATGTTGGATGAGAAGCTTTTCTGTGATATCCCGCAATATTCTTCCGTGGTGTTTGGCAATATTCTTCTGCGTTTTTTGGCAATATTCTTCTGTGTTTTTTGGCAATATTCTTCTGTGTTTTTTGGCAATATTCTTCTGGGGTGTTTGGCAATATTCTTCTGTGTTTTTTTTGGCAATATTCTGCTGGGGTTTTTGGCAATATTCTGCTGGGGTTTTTGGCAATATTCTTCTGTGGTGTTCGGCAATATTCTTCTGTGGTGTTTGGCAATATTCTTCTGTGGTGTTTGGCAATATTCTTCTGGGGTGTTTGGCAATAATTTCAGCTCGTAAACGTTTTACTTCAATTCGCTAATTAGTGTCCCGCTCAAGAATTTTCAAGTTTTCAACTTTCTTAGAAGCATCGTCACGATTAGTTCTTGTCCTTATTCATTCAAGAAAATTTAGGTTGAACATTTTTGCTTAATAAATTCTAAGGATTTCATGCGAAGGAGTAGTGGGAAACAATTTTCTAATATCGTAGTTAAACAACTTTTACTTCAACTGTATATAGTTTGATACATTTATTTCCTGCTTTGGTTGAGGTATGTTGCCAAACAACGGCCTTACAAACTTTGTACAAATCTGTGCTATTGAAATTTATCCCCTCAAGGAGCACAGAATAGACAATAGGTTTAGGTTATCAGTCGTATGTTATGGGGACAATGTTAGGTTGCCTCACTTTGGGATAATCTTTTGGGACTTGTATCTTTCGAGCCCACTTTACCTCCTTTAATTTTCCCTTATTCTTCGCTATTTCTTCTCAATTTTTCTTCCTTCACATTTTCAGCTTGCTGTTTCTATGCGCAGAGGATCCTGTCTGGGAACACATCTTATGCAAATTTTCCATTTTCTTCAGTTCATGTTAATTGGTCCCTTCTCTTTCGGTGCAAGGTAGTCTGAGTCGCTGAAGTACAGCAATCTATACCACCACTACTACTACTAGTTGAAATTTTATCACTAGGCCGATGTTTTAACTCGTGTGGTGCTAAAATAAAGCTAATCTTTGGAGGACAATATCAGGAGCTGATTCCCACTGCGCAAGGGTGCGGGTTGGGGCGTTGAAAGGTCTGGCATTCGAAGTGAGCAGCCCAGGATCGGAGCGATTATCGAAGAGAAAAGATGTCAGGGTTGGTTATGTTGTTGTCGTATCGACTTTCATTAAAATTGATACTTCTAAAATTGTGTCTTCATTTTAAGCTTGCGTGGACAGAGCTGTCCCATCAGCTCGTTAAATTGTCTTCAGAGACAGAACTGAAGCCTAATAATAGAAGCGTAGGAAAGAAAAGAATAATTTTTGAGTGGTGTTGAAACTCTTTTAGCGCTGCTGTGAATATTCTCTAACATGTGTAACATTAGGGCCACATTCGAAGAGATTTTTGATGTGAATTCAGCATTTTTTTCAAATTTACCTTCACGTTCTAGCGTACAGCCGATTTTGAGGACCATTATTTTTATGGTGGATGAATACCATCAGATCGTTCACAACCGAGGACTGGGTCTTGAAATGCCACTCAAATTAAGCACTAAAGTACCTGCTAAAGTTGCGATAATTGTCAGTTTTTTAACGTTTTACTCTTTTCTGTAGCGAGCTCAATGTCTCTGAGATTGTAAATTTTAATTCCCTGTATTTCTTAGCTTTTTATAATTTTCCCCCAGTAAGTCCTACCGTTAAACCATTAAGTACATTTCTCAACCTAGTTTCTATAGATCAAAAGGGCGCTCAGTTACGGTACTCTTTGATGATTCTGACCACAATTGACCTCAAGCCCGATCTGCTTCACAAGACTAGGGCACCACATCGGAACTCTGCATTCCGTTGCGTGACGCCTGTTTGAGGCAAGGCTGCACCTAATGTATCATTTTTAGAAAATTCGCAGTCATTTTAACATTCCGGAATTCCTGGCCAGCGGTGAGTGCTTGGCCTCCTTAACCGCGTGATATTACCTAGCTTTTGTCGCTAGATCGAGAACGAAATACGAAATGGGTCAAATTGGATTCCCTAATGAGGATATTACTGACCGAGAGGTCAGCTAACTGAAGTAATTTCAGAGATATTTTAAGTGAGTATTTAGTATGATAGGTTGTTCTAAGTGTCATCGGCTGTTTGTCGTCATTTATTTCAAATTTTGACTCGCTGAATAAACAACGTACTGCGGTGAGAATATTTCGAATCTTTTGGCGAACTTCTTTATTATCTTTGAGTTTCACTCTTTAATGTTCTTTATTGCTGACGCAGATTCTCCATTTTCATTAAAGAAACGCAATACATGCTTCTGTCAAACGAAAATTAGAATTCATAATTCAGGTGCTAGCTAACTTGTTTATGATGGTGTCCGTTGTTTCTCTGTACTACAAAAGAATCAAACATGAGATCGCTTGACTCATTCATGCGTAATCTTCACCTGCAAGCGTGAACCACATCGCTTGTCTCATCGGAACATAATTCTATAGAAAAATGTACTGGGGTCAAAGTAACTGACTTCTTACAAATGCGCACGTCTCAAATTATCGCAAACAGTCATGGACGTGTCCGGCTCAGCCCCGTCGCGGTGGGGTACCGGGAGTGACGTGCGCGGGTGGGGGTGTGTAGACACTTAGAGTTGGGATATACTTAATTTACTTCAATCTTGAAGTTAGGTTTAAGTGTTTATATTGTTGATTTCAGCAGTCTATTGAAACTCTTGTGCCATTGAGTTTTGTTAATGGGGTTGGTTTTTAATTGAGGGCAAGATCATTAATTTATCAATTCATCCAACTTTTCAGCAAGTGTAATACGTAGGGTTTTCAACAGTAGGCCGTTTAGCACGATTTCACATACTTCAGCAATCAGAAATTTTTTATTATTCCTCGAACCTTCAGGATACATATGGCATTTACAGTTTTATTCAAAATTAGCAGATGCCGCAAACCTATTCGTTTCGAGTTGGACTTCATGTGAGATGTGGGGCCTGCTCTTTTGATACTTGCACCAATTTTGCCGTCAATTTTCGATTGGAAAATATACCACCGCTTGATCATTCCTTATGACCAGATTCTTTGTAAAATAAAGTTGAGCATTGCAACAAACCGATAAGTTTAATTTTAGACAACACACGACTGAAGAGTCGTACACATCACTCACAGGTGCACATTTGTAGGTGGTACGCATTTGGCTGTGTGGAGGCACTCGGTGGTACGCAGTTGGTTGTACGGAGGCACCCGGTGGTACGCATTTGGTTGTACGAAGGCAATCGGTGTTACAGGCTGACAGCCATGGTACCTAATTGGATCAATTTAAGTAGGTATTCAATTTTCATTTATAGCACTTAAGGAAATCCTGAATAAAGAATTAAACTTTTACTGCTACTTAATCACGTTTGCCAATTTTTTATGGGCTTAGATTCCTCATTCAAAATTATGAAGCTGTATGAAAAAGTATGATAAATTGAGTGTTAAAGGACAATAATGATTTTTTTAAGAATAACACCGCAAGATACCTGTGGGCCTCAATTTTTGTATCACAGATTAAACTCTGGAGGTTTGCGCCTCAGTAGCCTGTAAGCTAAGTAATCTTTCTAACCTCAATCAGTGAAGTATTGATATCACAACTTTTGATGCCATTATTACTACCTCACGCTTCACACTGGCGGTCTGGATCACGTGATCACCTA
This sequence comes from Orchestia grillus, assembly GCA_014899125.1. NCBI lineage: Eukaryota > Metazoa > Arthropoda > Malacostraca > Amphipoda > Talitridae > Orchestia > Orchestia grillus. Next base: position 69,501 of record VOMN01052177.1, on the reverse strand, counting down.
ATTTCGCTGCAGGACGCGTGTCCTCAATGCCCTCCTGCTGACCTCACCTAAAGCACTTCATGGCTTCTTTATGGCCTTTTTTACTGCCTTTGTTAGCTCAGACACTTCTCGAATATCGAGCTCTCAAATGTTCTCTCGCTTGAAGGGCTCCTGTGAAGTTATAATGACTTGCTTGTGCAATTTTAGGCCGTTAAATTGCACAATGACATACAAAGAATGCCTTACCCTCCCAGTAATCGGTGTTAGCGTAGCTTTGCCGTCATTTCATTGGCAGGTCGCTGGGCTTAGTGCTTCTCTGCACGACTGTCTTGGGTCGGGTGACTGTTGTTTGAGACAGTGAATGTGCTTCTGCAAAATTTATTTTCATAATATTTCTTGAAATTTTTCGTTTTTTTTGTTAGGAGCCCCTTCCCCCCAGGAGGCACATGATAGGCAATAGGGTTACGCTAGTTAAGAATGTGGATCGTGTGCTATGGGACTGGCGTCCTAGTGAGGCTCCAGGACTTCTTTCTTTCGTGCCCCCTTTGCTTTTTCAATTTTCATGCCTTTTTCGCTATCTTTTGTCTTTTCTTCCTTTCCATTAACATGTCGTTTCTATGCTCGGGAACATTGTGAGGGAACACCCCTGAGCACAGATTCCACGTTTTATAGAGTCTATACTAAATGATCTCTTAAGTTTGCTCTGTTTGGATCACATTCCACGTGGGTAGGGAACTTTAAACTAGAGAAATCTTATCACCAATCGATTCCCTTGAAGTTTTTGTAATTTTGTAGATTGTAAAAAGGTAGGTTACATATATGTGATGCGTTTGTTCAATTAAATATATTGATATAAAAATCCTATTTCAATTACTGTAAACTTCATAAATTGAATGTAAGGGTGGATGTGGTATTTTTGTTTGATGAATGGAAATCTGGAACACAAATGTAGGCCGTAAATTTCATGCTAATAACTTTTACTGAGAGGAATTTGTACGGATTCATTGAACTTTTCGGTCATGACTAATGTACTTGCCAATTTTGCACTTAATACTCGTAATAAGAAGGTTATTGTAGATATTTGCTATTGCCATCTTTTTTCACTAGAAAACTTTTGTATCTAAGATCAGAAAACGGGATCGCATGATTTTAGTTTGTTAAAATGAATATTGAGAATTCGAACCCTTAATAACCTATCTACTTCAATGTCATTACAAAGAAGTTACAAAGTTTTGATCTAATTTTTCCTTCGGTTATAACATTCATTAAGGCACGAAATATTGTCTGCATTGCGTTGTCTCAGCTTGTCTCCATAACATCTCTGTTCTGCTCCATCAAAGTCTCCCGCTCGAAAGTCTTGCATTTCTGCCACAGTTTCCTCACACGACCTCTACGCGGCCGTACAAATGAGTTCCTTTGTTGCTGCCGCGGCCGTAATCATCGTGTACCTGAGACCCTGTTATCAGCCGGCCTTCAGTATGCCGGAACTTATTCGTGTTGACCTAAGCATGATTTCCTACCGCGGCGTTGCTCTAGCCAGGGAACCTTGTGACTTTAGTGCATCAGACATGAAGGTGTTTGAAGGGAAAAGAACTTTCACTCAGTGGAAAGTGCATTATTAAAAATGGGTCGATATTTCTAGATTTTTTTCTGTGAAGAGTTTTTCTCGAGCCGTTTTAAGACTTTATACTTGCTATTTTGAATGGAAGTTGACATCTACGCTGGGATGAAGTTTTGAAATTATTTTCTTCTATTTTTTTTCATTGGAGTTGCAATTTCTCAGTGTTTAATGCAGCGTGAGGCTGCGTGCGTGCGATAAAATGACGGTATGTTGATTATTGAAAGCTGCAAAATGTGCTCGAAAAACGTTTTTAGTAAACGCTTATGCAATATAGACGTGAATTAAGGGAGAATCAAACTAGTAAAAAACGAACAATGTTTTAAGTGAATTGATAAATGAAAACTTTTGGTAGACTATCGAAGTTGAAAAGTTAACTGGAAATAAAACACGAATTTGAATGTATGAAGACTCTTAATCTACGGATATTACACCCAAGATTTAACTAACTCAGCTCATTGTTGGCTTCAGAGTTTACAAACATGACGAAACAAGCTGCTGTACAGAGACGATAATTGCCCTAAAAATATCTAAAATACGTACTTTCTTTTGAAAATGACCAGCAGAAGGCTAGAATTAAGCAATACACTCGTGCACGGGAATAATTTGGGCTTTGCATCCCCTCAGGTTGCATAGGATGGTCCATAGGTAGTAGGGTTAGATTAGGTTCGTCTATCCTAGGCTGTGGAAAGTGGTGTCCCCAGGAGGTGTTGCTGGGTTACCTCAGGTATAGCTAGGCCTCTGGAACTTCTATCATTCATGCCCAGTTTGCTTCTTTCCATTTTCATGCCTTCTTCGCTGACGATTCTTTATCTTTTCTTCTCCCATCTTAACTGTTTCAATGCGCAAGGGTTCTTGTGTGGGAACATATTTTGTGCATAGATTCCTCTTTCTCCATAGTTCATACTGAATGATCCCTTCTCCTTCGACGCGAGATATTATGAGTGACTAAAGCCTGCCTACCTTATTATTACCACTACTTGCGCTATGTATTCACTTGTATACGGATGTAATTTTTGCTATGCATTCACTCGTGCTATACATTCACGCGTGCCATGCATTCACGCGTGCCATGCATTCACGCGCGCCATGCATTCACGCGTGCCATGCATTCACGCGTGCCATGCATTCGCTGGTACACAGATATGATTTGAGCCCAACAGACACGTGTTGTTTTCCCCCCGCAGTCCAAAATTGACCTGGTGCACGACGCGGCCGAGCGCGGCGACCTGCGGGACCTCAAGTCGCTGCTGGACAGGAGGAAGCTGGCGCGCTCCAAGGACAGCCAGGCGAGTGTCGGAGCGAGCGAGGGTTTTCATTTTGTCCCTGTTTGCATTTTCCTGTTGGAGTGGCCAAAACCACTGGCGTTTCAGCAAGACCAACAATGCGTTGTTGAATGTGTGTTGCAGTTCACATGGGGTTGTCGCACATTCCTCATCAATGTTTGTTTGTATATGTTATAAATTGAATAATCTTAGTTTCATAATCTATGGTTTCATGTGGAGTTGAGTCAAATGTTCTTGACCCTCATGTATTTTCAAGTACATTTTTTACAAAAGTCGAATTTCAATAAAAACCTTGCCATGCATAGGTGAAAGAAATGACATTATTTTTTTTATACATCACTCGCGTAATTTGAGATTTATGTTTATATTTAGATGAATGAACTTTATTTGTCATTTAACTTCTCTATGTAATCGCTGGTAATTTGCTGTGAATCACCGCCCGCAGGGCTTGGGATTGATGCACAAGGCGGTCTTATCTGGCAACACTGAAATGGTCGATTATTTGATCGACAATTATCCGGAAACCGCGACATCAACAGACAACGTGAGTACGGACGGATCTTTTCTTTTTTGATTTCGTTTTAGCGCATTCTTCTCTGTATGTTAGCGAATTACAGGTGATCGAGCGCTGCAGATGTGAAAGGTATGCATATTAACCCTTCTTGGTAGTTCTAGGTCGGTGACTAAATTCATAACGATGCAAAACGGAGACCCAAAACTATTTTTGCTCTTAAAATACGAGAAAAATGTTGAAGAAACACTTTTCTACACGATTTGTTCGATCGTATTTTTAGTTTTTTGTTGTATTTTTAGGTACGAAAGTTGTAAGTTGGATGTCATTTCATTTATTCATTTAGGTACCTTTTGAGCTATTGAGTATCGATCTATTTACTAGATGCGCTGTTACTTCTGCCGTACATGCCTATAGAAAAACCGTAATTCATGCCGATTTATTACTGCATTTTCTCTCCGTCTGGTCACCCTACTCAATACACTCCCACAGCAAACTTTTAGGGCGCGCAGACAGGTGGCGCAACCACCACCACTTGGCAGCACAACCACCAACACTTGGCAGCACAACCACCAACACTTGGCAGCACAACCACCACCCATCTCATTATCACTGACGTCAGTCACACTTGCACAGTTTCGCCACCCTTAAGATTTGTTTTATGGCTAGTTTTCAATCATTCTGTTTTTGCAACGATCCAACCAGAAGTTTTAAATATAATCTAGCATGATAGTTACCTACATTTTTCTAACCACAGATAAATAATAAGCAATATTGATCAATTCGGTTCATCTGTGGTTCATGTCACCCGATATCTTGACATCCTTGTGATGATCCGTCGATCTCACCAAAAAACGATAAGGAAAAAAATGAGTTTTTAAGACCATTTTCCGTGATGGAGTTGAAACGTAATTAAGATGGAAAACTTTTCGACTTGGTGACTGTTTTGCACGTTACCGTGTTTGAGTGTTCAGAAAAGCTAAAAACTAATGTACTACATACATGTTTGTTGGGCTCGACTTTACTGATGCAAAGAACCTTAAGTGCACCATGCAATGTGTCTGCTACAGATTTCTAGAATAATACTAGACAACCCGTGACCCGTTTGGTCAAATAAAATTAATCAAAATCAAACCGTATCCAGAAATATATCATATGCAGGTAAGTCGGTATTCACAATACAGGATTTAACGAGGAGTATACATCTTGAATATCTTAGAGCCGACAGACAAACGTGTGCACGGTTTCAAGCATGCAGAAAAGCAAGACGACCAGAGTTTTAGTACATATTATACTAGATAGATAGTTTTTTTGTCAGAATTACCTAAAAACTGTTTTTTCTCAGAATAAAATAATTTTACAGTGAAGGGTTATACGGCCTCTTGTCAGCAATGTTAATGCTCACGGTTTAACTGAATGTTACTTTGATGCTTCAATATTCTGTTTGATCTCCTTTATCGTTATTTTCAGATTTTAAGCTTACAACGACTGATTGCGTTTAAATGTTCATGACTTGTATTTGACATGTCGTGGCTAAGATCTACTTTCTGTACAATGTTCCGTTACGATGTGGCTCTATTGATAATGGTTTTCCAAGAATGTTAAAAAAAAATCTTTCTAAGCATTACTCTCTCTCGATGACTTCAGAGGAACAGTACAAATGAAAGTTAACTCCATTTCACGAACACATGAGCTTTTGTGTTGCCAAACTTTGACCGCACGGAGACGTCAACAGGAACACACTTTCAGTTCATTTCTTCCCTGATTTTAAGCTTTATTCACGAGCACTCATCCACTTTTTAGCTCCCCAGCTTTGCGCGTCCTGCAATCTCTTACTTCTTAGCTCCCCAGCGTTGCTCGTTGTCCTGCAATCTTCCACTTCTTAGCTCCCCAGCATTGCTCATTGTCCTGCAATCTCTTACTTCTTAGCTCCCCAGCGTTGCTCGTTGTCCTGCAATCTCTTACTTCTTAGCTCCCCAGCGTTGCGCGTTGTCTTGCAATCTTCCACTTCTAAGCTCTCCAGCGTTGCTCGTTGTCTTGCAATCTTATTTCAGCACATAGGAAGGCTTTGAAGCTTTGCGTAGCGAGCTCAAGTTTGCTGAATTATACTCCTGCTCCAGTTCACTCTGTCCCTCCATGAGTGCGCCGTCTCCAATCGATATCCCGATAGTGCCCTAGAAATCGTGACTATATTTATGGGCTCTGCTTGTCTTGATGATGCGTATTTGCGATGATTTTATCAAGACCAGTCCAATAATTATTCTACCAAAGCTCCGTTCACCTTTGAACTGCAATTTTTAATATACGTCAGCGATTTTGGTAGTATGCAGAGAAACTTTGAGGAACTAGGAGGTATTTTTTCTAAAGTTGAGTAAACTATAGAAATTTATTTTCAGAATAATCATATTTGTAAATTTATTTAACTTTAATAAGTTTGAAAAGAAGCGCTGTAAGGAAGCGCTTCATACACGTTGCGAGAATTGAATAACTCTATTCTGCTCTATTTCGTTGAACTATGACTTGAGTGTCTTTCACCTTGAAACCATTTGGCTCTTTCATGTAAAATTTATGATATGGAGAAAGTTTTAAGCACATGTTCTTTACTTTAAAGCAGAATGCAAATTTGTCAAGATCATTTTAGCTCTCATTTCAATAAGTTTTGTTTGCGAGTGAGTTATCTTGAACATTTTATATAGAAATACATAGTATGACTTTAACCCGAGCATGTCGTCTCCCCTTGCAGTGGAATGAGGCTAGAATAAGAAGTCGGGCGCTTGGTTTTTTAGAGTAATTTCGGCCATAATCGGCAAACCATTTTTAGGGCAGATAGTATCTGAGCGCTCACAGTATGTCGTGTGCTCGTAAATTTTTTGTGTACATATTTTACGGGTACGTATACTGTGATTTGTTGCTGTTTCTCTGATCGATTATTTTATTGCTCCCTCATTTTATTCGGAATGTAGTTTCAATTATCAGCCATTGGGCAGGAGTTATATAATATAATGACCACCAGCACGTACCTATCTTGCGTAGCATCTCCATCTTCAACTGAGATTCTATGTTGGGGAAAAAGTGTTGAATTAAATCGCGATATTGTTTATTGAATACTAGTATATGCACCAGGGCAAAATGACAAGATTTATCATGGTTTATTCTTACAATAAATGAATCTTTCAGCGAAGCTCCTTTTTGTCGTATCCTGTCAACCATTCATTGATAAACTAAGTTAATCGAAATATTGTCATGTCGTATTCTATTAAATAAGAGATTTAGCGTCCTTCAAATTACATTAATTTCTGATACGATGGTCAGTATCTTATCTGCGAGACTGCCTCATGTCCTCGTAGGTCGGAGTAACGTTTTTTATGGTGACACTAGAAAATTGTCTGAAAGAAAAAACTAGATGTTATTAAATACACTAAGGCTAATATTATGATAGTGGGGATGGTATTTCTCGTAATTTTCCACAGCAAATGACACTAACGCATTTATAGGTAACTTCGTTCGACCATATTTGATTCGACAGTTAATTGTATGATATTTTACTAACAATTGTGACTGGCGCTGGTGAAACCTTGGGTGGGGCACTGTTAGGTTACCTCAGTTATAGGTATGTCTTCGGGACTTCTATCTTTTGAGCTCATTTTAATTCCACCATTGTTCACTCCTTCATCTCTATCTCTTCTTCCTCTTTTCTTCTCCATTCTTAACCTGCTGTTTCTACGCGCAGGGGATCCTGTGTGGGAACGCACCTTGAGCACAGATTCCCCGTTTTCTACAGTCCGTACTAAATTATTCCTTCTCTTTCGGTGCAAGACAGTCTGAGTCACTGAAGCTCTGCAATCTGTGCCGCCACCACCACTACTTAATAAAAACTGTCTGATCAATGGTAACATGGCAGCACTTTTTTACACCACCTTGTATTTACCACAAACAAAAAATCAACGTCATCAACAAAACAAACAACTCGAGCATTCCTAGGCGACGATGATTTTGATTCTTCATCAGTTATTCACTGCGAAAGCCGCGAAGGCTACTTGAATTATGTGAGTCATCAGTAGTTCATTGTGCGACGTTAGTTTGGCCAGTTATTTGACGCGAATGTTTTGGTTTCTCAGTACGGTCACGTGGGGCCAATCACCATGACGCCGCAGCCAACGGCTTCAGCCATTGATCAGATATCGAGACCCTAGACCACTCGTGCTGCTCTGCTAATATTCTCAGCCTTCTTGATTAGTGCGAATTTGTGACATTCAACAAAGCTCGATGTTTATTGTTGCTTCCAATCCAAAGCAATTCAGAGAATCTCAGTGGAATATGACGAATTTATTATACCATTTAGTTCTGGCAACTGGCTTTGAAGAGATTGTGCGTACAACTTTCTACCCGATTTTTATAACGTGAAATCAGTAAGTTTTCTGCGTAGAAATTACTCCGATGCAAAACTTTCACTTCGAGCTCATCCCTGCAAAATCAAGTATTTTTCATGGTGTCTTCCATAGTATCATTGTCAGAATGTTTTCATTTCATGGTTAGAGAAATTGTACACATTTTGTTATGGCCGATATAACTTCCAATTTTCTGTCGAGCTGCTTCGTTTTAAAGTCGTTTTCACTCCATGACTGGGAGTTATTCTTGAATAAAACAAAATACTGGAAGAAAATTATATCTTTTAGATGGAAAAATTACATCCGTGAGGCTACTGCTGGTGAAGCAGTGAGTGTCATCAGGAATATTTAAATTCTAATGTGAATAATTGCAAATCCGGCAAAATACGCTTCTCTTCCTGGCGAGAAGAAACGGAAGAGGAAATCATTTTTTGGAGACTGCAGCCTGCTGACGGAAAGAGGTTGAACCTATGGGGCTTCAACATTCGTATATTTGTATAATGTCTAGTGCCTCATAACTGCATTTCATTTTCTGTTTTTTAATTCTCACACAAACTTACTTTAAACTAGTATTCTACTGAATAAAAATGTAGTATTGCAACCAACTGACCGTGTTGGGTCTCGATACATAGCGCGACTGGGGGAGGTAATGGGGGGCCGAGAAGGGGGGGTTGGCAGACGCTTCCGATTGTGCAACCGTCGCTCAGGAACCAAAAGATCATATACATCACTTACTTATCATTGGTCGTTTTCATTTTTAATGAATGGGGTTTTCTTGTCTGCTACTCATAGCAACATTTTTTCCTTGTGTTGATTTTTTATGGCTTGGTTTAGCTTACACTGTTAGGCTATCTCAGCTATAGATAGGCCTTAGGGATTTCTAAGCGTCGTGCCCACTTTGTTTCTTTCCACTTTCATGCCTCCTTCGCTGATAATTCTTCATCTTTCCTTCATTTTCCTTAATAACTTGCCACATTTATACGCAGGGGATCTTGTGTGGGAACACACCTTGTTCATTGATTCTTCGTTCTCTAAAGTTCATTCTAAATCTTATCTTTTTTTTCGGGTCGACATAGTTACTAAGCACTGCTCACCTTACTACTACTACTATTACTCGCTTCAATTTATGGCACTTTGTATTGGACTCTTGGAGTGACAATAGAAAAAATATTTAAGTAGGACCCCGTGTTGAAAACACGTGCGTGAGACCCGTAAATTCATTGTATTCGTTTGTAGGCGTTTTACTACATTTTTTACGCTCGGATGATTCCAGTGCTGAAAAATGTTTTTCAATTTCATGCAGTTCCGTGATATGATACCGATTTTAAATGTATGATATTAAAGGTTGTAATAATGTAGACGATTCAAACGTACAATTTTAAAATCAGCACAGAATTGGGAAAATTTGTTTGTTCAGGATTGCAATTAAATTTTAGTTTTTTTTTTCGAACTCAAATCGTCATTTTTGAAGTGGAGGTATGAGAAATGAAAGATTGCATTTTGACCGTGACCATGTTTCAAATTCGTCAATAATTTACTCTTTTGAAGAGAGACTGCTCGCAAATAACTTTCGCAGTAATGGCAGCCCGGAGAACTAAATTTTACGTACTATTTGAATAAAAATTATAGAATTTCAACCCTGACGATTGCGCGCAGACATTTGTGTGTTGTGAAGCTTTTGCGTAAGCTGAAAAACATGTGGTGCTACGTAGAACTTTTTGGTGAAAAACCATTAGACTTTAGCTTGAAAATGCACAGTGTGAAATTCAAAAATACCGGTTACACGGTTTTCAAAAGGAAACCGCGAAGAGTTAACCGTCCTTGGTAAGGTTACGATCTACATCCGTCGAGAGGCATGGATATGCCAGCTGTGGGGCTTGGATATGCCAGCTGTGGGGCTTGGATATGCCAGCTGTGGGGCTTGGATAAGCCAGCTGTGGGGCTTGGATTTCAACTGCTGAATTTGGAGGAATACCGAACAATGTAATTTGGAGCCGCTTTAATATATGACGAAAAGTGCCCGCTTTAAGGCGGGACAAGAGCTCACTAGAAAGTGCTGATCGTGCCGCCTCTTCCGCCCGCAGGAGCGGACCGGAGGCGCTGGTGGAGGAGGCGAGCACGATCAGCCGAGTCTGGAGGCAGCGGCCGAGCCGAGTCTGGAGGCAGCGGCCGAGCCGAGTCTGGAGGCAGCGGCCGAGCCGAGTCTGGAGGCAGCCTCCGTCGTGGAGAACAATAATGCAAAGCTGGCTGGAGAAATCGACGCGGAAAATTTTCCCAATGATGACCTCATCAAAATTGACATGGGACGCACTGTTGTGAGTGAAGGTATCTACGGAAATGCTATTGAAAATCAGTACGAACCCAGTGGCGGGCAGCTAAAGGAATTCAACGAGCAGCTTAGACCTGGTATCTCTTCTACAGCCGATACCGACTGTCGTTCTCAAGATGATCTTTTAAACTCAAACAATTCTGATCCTTTTGCTGGCCTTGTTGATTGGGATGCTGATGAGCATCCGAACTCTATGAGCAATTTGTTTGATGAGAGTAATATCATAGAAGAAGAGAATGTGAACGATCTCTCGGAAGATGAATTAGAACAATGTCCGCTCTCTGGTGGTATGTCAACTAATAAACTAGCCACAGAAGAGAACAACCTAAACAATGAACGCTTTAGTAATCCGACTACTTCATTTGAGACTGCCGATCTTTCTTCGTCTGTCATGAGCTTCATGAAAAAAATGCCCTTGCCACCTACAGCGTCCGGCTCCAGAACATTGAATAACAGCATTGTTGGGGACGAGCTTTTCAAGACTCATTTACCGAGACGGAAATTAAGTCCTGTCCACAATCCTCGAATAACGAACATCAACGGTACAACCTACGAAATTGCGAGCCCTACACTTGTCAAGAAATTGCAACCGATTGACCCCAAAGCTGTTTTTGATCAGAGTGCTGTCACAGGGGCTGTCCGTAAGAAACCAAGTGCTAAGAAGATTCCGAAGAAAGATAGACTGAGGTCTGTAGAAGAGTTCAAGCTGCCAGAAAAGTTCAAGATTAAGAGTTCGACAAAACCTTCACCACGTCACGTTGCTCAAACTTCACATCCTGTCATTCCAAATTCAGCAAACATTCGAGAACTTGTCCAGAGAAGGAACAAAATCGTGTTTGATTTTATCCGACGTGAAGCCCGCCGGTCGAGTCTGAGGGACGGCAGCGACTTCAAACCTCAGCAAGGGCCGACAAGTGGGACTGTGAAGCTGCCCGTCTTGGTTAGCGAAACTGAAAGCGCTCCAGAAGTTGTTGAGCGTCCGAGAACTCCAACAGTGATGCCTCGTAGTGCGAGGGAGAGAATTTCTGTGTCCAAACTGAAGATCGACGGCCGCAATGTGGCGGCGATAAAATTCAAAGAAGGGGCATTCAAGGCACGCATGAGACATCCGAAGAAACTGGCTCCGACTGGGAGCACTTTGAAACCTTCGCGAGCTGAAGAAAAACCAAGAAGGAAAGTCTTAAATCCGAAAAAATCTACAGAAGCAAAACCTCGTATTTCAGCAGCCTCACTTGGGAATTTAGTATACGATGGCACAAAGAAGCGTTATCCGAAGGATAAAAATACTGGACTCGGTCTGAAAGGCTGCGTGAGTGCTGTTGAAAATCGAGATACAAATGAGGCCCAAAAATCCGAGCCTATAGAACAAGCGAATCAAATTAATTTCAATGATGACCTCCCACCAAACTTGCAAAGGTACTGTCGTCGGTTACTGTGGTCCACCCTTGCTGCCGCCCAAGCTGATTTGGGCAAAGTCTTCAAACGAGAGATACACAACGAGCTGGCTGCTGAAGAAACCAAACAGGTCGTGTACGAACACGATGTCAATTATTGGGCCAAAAATATATCTGACAGAATTTTGGACGGAGTTGTGAGTACCACCTCGGTATCTCCGCCTCCCAGGTTGACGGCACGGAAACATCTGAAGAGGCTATCTCTTAACGACTCAGGCATTCATTCAGGCAATCGAAGTGCTTCAACGCAAACCTCAAACGCCTCTTCCCCTAAGAGAGTCGTCAAAGAGTTCAACATGGACGAGATCATCACAAAACTGGAGGAGCTCAACGTTAAACTGGAGTCAGGCAAGCCCAGGTACCGGCATCTCGTGGATCAGGACCTCGACCACCAGTCTAAGCTGAGCGCTTTTCAGGAGCATTGGAACAAAAGAAAACCTTCCAACTAGTGAATATCCTCGAAAATTATGTCGTACTGTTGCTTATGGTGCTAACTAAATACGAGTGTAATTGATACCTCTTGGGATTATTCGCGTGTAAATGCAGTAAGGAAGCGTGTCCTGTATGCAAACTAGACTGTGCTAGTAATACATTGCATGATTATGGAAATTCCATTTATTTTCTTTCTATGATTGCTTGAGAAATGATTGCCCGTAAATTAAATTTACGATAAGAACGTTATAAGCATCGGTAATCTGGAACAAAATGCAGAAAACAAATTCTTCAGAATGATACGCGTGAAAGGGCTCTAGATTGGCTCTTGTATTGGTAGAATTCTTGAATTTTTCGTAAAAAATGATGCTTTGCTCATCTATATGAGTAGGGCTGCACAGAAAACGTGAACTTTTGAAATGCAGAGTGGCAGCTATGTACATCTACATGACGTAATTGTCAAACATTGATAATTTGGATGACTGCCCTTTAAAAATCAAGCTTTAATGACTCAGTTGCTGTCAGTAAAATGGTTTTACTAATTTTTTATGATTATGGAATTTTTTAAAAGTTCCCGTTTTCTGCGTTGCCCTATGCTTTTAGCTTTGGTATTTCTTGAGAGGGTTGTAGCCACTCCCTGAAGGCATTAACGACTGTTGCAACATTTTACCGTCAGTACATTGGTAGTTGTTACAGGGTCGCTGTTTCAATCTTTATTTGGGTCATTTTTTCTCTTGTCGTGAGAATTAACTTAGTCAATTGACTAAACGAATAGATGTAATTTTCGCTTCGTTGCCTTACGTTGTTTGCTTTTAGTTCACTCGACACTCACGCTGGCGTGATTTGGTGAGCCACAGCAGGTCGAGTTTCTGTACAATTTTCACTTACAAAAATTTTCGAAAATATACTTTCGCTTTAAGCGACTAGAAAGTCTGTGGAAAATAAACCCCATTTAACCGTGGGATAGCAACCGTAAATCTAAAGATGCCTGAGGGAGAGACGCTTAGCCCTAAATTCATGGTAAAAAGTAAAAGGCCAGCAACGGGGCTTGAGAAATAAAAGGCCAACAACGGGGCTTGAGAAATCCAAGGCCAACAACGGGGCTTGAGAAATAAAGGCCAACAACGGGGTTTAAGACATCCAAGTTTACTATTCCAGGGTTAATAGTCATAATGTAAAGGAGACGCAGGAAAGAATGGGTGGGGAACTCATTTTCTCATGCAGTGAATGGAGTTTTCTACGGATCCTGAGTCGTGTATAAGAACTCGTCAGTTCCTTTACTAAACGTCGACTGCTCAAAAATCAAAGTTTCTGTGATACTCAAGACTTTCCATACAACGTCCTTTTGAAAATTGAAATGTAAATAATAGCCGTTTTCCATTCCCAAGTGCCTTTCGGTTGTTAATTACGTAAATTATATTTTTCCCGTCTTCAAAGGCCTTTCCCCATTAAGATAAAGCAAAATTATTTGGGTTAGCCAAGAATTTGTACTACAATTCTTCTCCCCGCTGTCGAGTATATCCCATATTTGTTTGAACTACAATGTTTATGGAGTGCTGTAGTGTAGTAATAGCATCTGAGATTTCCAAGTAGTTAGAGAGTTTGGACATAGCAGTATTTTGAAGTATTTTTTAGAAATGAAGCCCTGCCGCAATGGTGTATGTCATACTCTATCGTAAGTTGTTGTGGGAGAATCGTTCAACTTAGATTACGTTTAGGTCTTAGGAATAAATGAAGCGCTGTTCCACTCGATCGCATTTCTTAACGTTTGTAATGGTTGACAGCGGGTAAAATAATAATGCTCGTTTGGTTGACGACATTTTGCCTATTTGAAAAAGAATCCATTTTTTGGTATTCACCCAGCGAGGCTGAGATCTGTGGTGATGAGCGCAGAATAGTTTAATCATTAAGTTCGATGGAATATTCTCTGTGTTTACTAACAATGTCTTCAATTTTGGCTCTATGTGAAGCTTAGGTATGACAGACCAGTAACTGCAAGCGTACTGCATGATCACTTTCCAGTCAAGCATGAGATGATCCGCGAACTCGAGTATTGAGAGTTGTTAAATATTTGGAATGCAACTGTGTGAATTTTTTCTTCGAATTTAAATGTCTTATCAAATACCAATACGTATTTTTACTCATGAACTTGAAATCAAATGACTTTTGTAGTTGTCTCACCGTTTGTTAAAATATCAAAATTTAGGATAGTTGACTGATCATGTCGTCACATTTGTTGATGAGGTGTTGCACAATGGACACTTTTCTAATTTTTCAATTTAAAATTTTCTAAGTGGTTCGGTGTCTTTGTGTGCATATTTCATGTAATTAGAAACGTTTCCCAAAATAGTTTTAACGCGTTCGCTACCACTTGACGCACATGTGCGACTAGTTGTATTTTGATAGTTTCAGCTCAACTGTTACATAGTTACGTTTAAATTGTGAAATTATCTTAATCAACTAACCTAGCATTTATGGTAGCAGCGAACGTGTTGAGATATGCTTCTCAGTAGGCTAATCTTGAAAGATAATTTAGCTCAAGCAACGTACCTTTGAGAGGTTTATAGTTCCTTCTGTGATCTGAGTGTGAGTGTACTCAAGCTTTATTATTAATTAAAAATAGCTCAAAGATGTTACACGCTTTATAATTTCCTCGATCATCAATGCTGAAGTATATTTGAATTTTATCTGAAATTTTCGAATAAAAACTTCTTCCCGGAGGACGACGAGTAAAACGTCACTTGACACTTGGACCGCGATTTTACTTAAAGGAAAAGTGTCACGTCGACGATTATCTCCGTTGTGAATTAAAAAATGAAGGATTTTTTCACAAATTCCGTATAATCTAAACTAGCGTTTTTGAGTAGCGAAGATAAATTTAATGAAAATTTAAAAATTTGCACCCAGCTGTTTTACTGCTTTGTTTAGGTTAGGTTAGATGATACGTGTTCCACATATGAGCCTCATAGCGGCCTAAGTGCTAAGGCCGCGAGTCTGTAAATCTTTGAAAAGATATGGAGAGGTTTTGTGATGCGGTCATTGGTACCGTGGAGTCCGTTAGATTTTTATGTCGCAAATTTTTCATCCTGGGGAATATCTATTCTCTTGAACATGACGAAGTTGAAATTGAGTGCTTAAAATCCGTATTTCAAGAGATTAAAAACAAAATAGATTTAATGCTTTTCTTTTTGAGACGCAGTTATAGCAATAAATTTTCAGAAGAATGGCATAAATTTACAGCTATTCGCGCCCCGGTAATTAAATGTTGATGATATTTTATCCGCATTTTTTGCCAGAGACCGACCAATCAGGATTACCAGAAGGGCTTGTAATGCAATGAATTTATTGTGGTTTATTGTTCGTTTTCAAAAATAGGGTAGAGATTAAATTTAGAACACTCTTTACCCACGACCTGCAGCTGCCGGTTGCTACACATCACACTTTAATGGAACATCAACAGGCTTTCTAGCGAGGAAACTCCAGCAATAATTGAACTACGTCCGAATTATCAAATTTACATCGTACACTATTAAGCCCACCCGATAGGTGGCCATCAGTTTCTCATCAAGTCATCAGTTTGAAATAACTCCTAAATTAAATCTTTATTGCTTAAATTACTTTCTAGTCGACATACATACGTTTTCTACGTAATACGCATTTCCTCCCGACCGCGCACTCAAACGAAATTGCATCAGGAACCAATATGTAGGAACACAAAATATTGTCTTCCTACTTTAGGTAATTGTGGAATTTTAAGATCAGGTTAGTTCCCCATTACCTATCCTATGCTTAAGGGGGCATAGGATAGGTAATAGGGCTAGGTTAGTTAGGATTGTCTACCTATGCTACTAGGACTGACGACCCCAAGGTTGCACTGTTACGTTACCTCAGCTCTAGATAGGTCTTAGGGATTTCTATCTTTCATGCCTATTTTGTTTCCTTTAATTTTCATAGCTTCGTCGCTATGTCGTATTTGTCTTTTCTTCCTCTTCCTTCTTAACTTGTTGTTTCTATGCGCAGGGAATCTGGCGTGGCACCACATTTGTGCAAAGATTTCACGTTTTGTACAATCCATTTTTCATGGTTCCTTGAATCTTTGCTCTCTTTAGATCACATTTCATGTGGGTAGGGAGCTTCAAAATAACTGAAAATAAAATATTTATTGAAGTAATTATTTCGAAAGTACTGAATACGGGACTTGGGGGACACTGAAGTTCAACCCTTCATGCCGTACGAAGACTTGAATTTTCGCTTTCAAATAATGCGTATTACGAAATAGTTTAGAGCATTATTGGAGCGTACGTGTCCCCTTCAAAAGATTCAGAATTCTAACACCTCTTTGCGAAAACTTCTTTGACATTCTTTATGTTTGTTGCCCACATATGTACAGTATCACAAGACTGCTGAAACATGTCGCTTTTCTCGTGGTAATAAATTCAGAACTTGAAGTAACAACCAGCGAAAGTTCGGTCGTTTAAGATCAGCAGGGTTGTCAAAAATCGGTGCGCGTAGTCGTGCACTGGTCGGTGCTGGTGAGACTCGGGGCAGGAGTCGACGAGCGTGGTACACTTCATTTTTGTGCAATCAGTAGCGTGCCCACGTCGTCATATATAACAGCAAATCTCGTGTGGAATGTTGCAATTTTCTGTATCCCTAAAAACAAACCGCTCTCTCTGACACAATCTCGATGATTAGGAATACGACCCGAGAATCTGAACCCGTGAATTTTCTCAAAGCAACAAAATTCCTTCATTGCTAAACCAAATCGTTGCAAGCCCACGACAAACAAATATGTCAACTTATGCATCATCATAGGCTAGTGATAATTTTTATTTAGAACATACATCGGTTGAAAAATCGCGTGTATCCTCTATTGTTTGACGTACTGTAGCAGGTTGACAGGACGATAGATTTTCGTATACGCACAGTTCGAAGTCCTCATTACGAGCACGGATTTTTTTCCATCAATCCCTGGCGAGAGCAACAAAACTTCAAAGCATGTATACCTGTGCAGTGGTGGATACTTCCAGGGCTGAAACTTGGTTCCTTTTTCTTGGTGGAATTTTCCTGAACTTTTCCTAGGGCAGACTAAAATCTACCGCAACTTTGTCGCAAGGATGGAGGACTGTAAAATCATCCATTGAGTGGCCGTGAGGCGCTATCGATTTACTAGAAGTGAAGTTTGTCACGTCAGAACCTTTATTTATTCCAACACGTTTTACCGTTGGGTTTTAAATGCCTTACAACTACTGGTGTGGTGGGGGATGTGAGGAATGTGTGGTTTAAACTTCCTTTTCCAAGGGAAGTACTCCGTGGTCACGTGAAAAGCCCCACCCACCTGAGCCGAGGCTCAAACCCTTGACCATTCGGCTGTGAGGCAATCAGGTTCACCACTACACCATGGAGCCCACACCAGAAATAACCTGCTTTGGGGAAATAAGTCGTCTGCGTAATGTTGTGTACTAAACTCACCTTGCATTATGTAACCCTTAAATTAATAAGACTTTTAATAGGTCCCTTCCTTAATGGTACACACACTCACTTTCTACATATCAAGTCACTCTTATATTTGGGAGACTCTTAATAGGTCTCCTCCTTAATGGTGATTGCACAGACTGCCTGATTGAGTTCTCCCTACATCAGGGAAACCATAAGGTAACAAGTCCCTCACCTGATGATACATACACTTGTTGAATATGTGTATGTATGTTAGTCTCTTACTCAAATTGCTAAGTTCAAACCATGTTTTGACCCTAATATTTAATTTTGGCTAACTCATTCAGTTCCTGTATCTTACATACCTGAGTGNAACAGCAATATGTGGGTGACGTGACCTGAGAATAACGTTGTGGGAATAAGTCATCGGTTCCAGTGAGGGTTCGTGACATAAGCTCTCACGCATGTCTTCCCTCACCAGCAGCCAGATACCCGTCTTTTGCTGTTGTTTGAATGATGCAAATACCTGTTGTTCATTGAAGCCTCAAATGGTTTTGTGTTGTTTGTCTCTTCGGAGCTGTGAGTCCGCGACTTCATGTGAGAGAAAATGGTCAGGTATTTCGGTATTGATTAAATTTGGGTTAACGGGCCCACTGAAAAAATAATTAAGTAAACAAGTACCATGAGACATACTGTTGCTCGATGGTCTTCACGGCTAACATTTTTCTCTTGTCGAATAAATAGCTGGCAACCCCCCAAGGTTTCGTATGCAAAATGTGTCATGTATCTAATACTAAGAGAGACCGCCGTGTATAACTTTATTTGTTCATATCATAGCTTTCGAGTCAAGCTCAGCGCCCGTCAGACCATCGGGGAAGGTCACGTCTATCTTGGCTGGGGAAATACCATTAATGTTATGAATAAATAGAGCAAATCCCTCCATTTTTGACGAGTCGTGCTACTAGTCTTATATAAAATTCAATCCCAAGTCTGCATGACAGGGAGAGCGCATGATTCGGATAATCCAACAGCGCAACTTCGCAAATTTACGATCTTCGGTGGGAACTTCTATTATATTTCGTCTCTACTTCGAGGCGAAAAAATTTACTGAAATTGCTTGTAAATGTTGGGGCCCCTTGAGAAAATGCTCTTCAATATTTAAATTAACTATTCAACACTACAAGCCTCACGCACGAATGTCTTCGATGCTGTTTTTCATTTATGGCACCTGCCCATCACGCTTTCTACCACTAGCTTAATTCTCTTGAAGGGCGCTCGATGAGTTAGTGTTATTGATGCTTAATAATAATCCCAGATGTTAAGCAGCAATTTGACCTCAATGGATGCGTAGGCGCAGATCAATATTTGAAACGTCTTAGTTAATACGATAAGACTGCATGAGCTTTGTAGACAAAGAGTACATCTCTTATGGACAGTATCAGCTTCTATCTACGTCCTAATTATTTATTATCCTCTATCATGAAAATGTTCTTGCTCAGATTCAGGAGTCTCGATTCACGAGTCTTCGATGATTGATATGTTCTCGTTGATTGCCTCATTGCAATCGAAGTTCTCTTCGTGATCTCCATAGTAACGTTCAGTGTTGTAGTAAACAGCAAGCGTCGTGCGTACTGCTGGAGCCCCAGCCACCAAATGCCGCCAGCATGTACGAACGCACACTCGATAGCTTGATTACTGAGTAACTATGGCCGCAGTTTTTAATGCAATAGGCTATTCTAACGAGCATTCGCACTCTCAAACTTGCGAACTTTTTACCTGGATTATCGTGCAGGGGTTCAGCGATATTCAAGGGCAGCTTTCCCGTCGAGACAATCCGTTCTAAATAGATCCCGTGGGATCCAAAAGACGTTTCAAAAAGAGGCCGCTTGTTCCAAATGATTACTTTAGAAAATAAATTCTGTCGGTAAATTTCACGAGTAGCCATGGTTTGATATGCTTGGTGTGGGCTATTGTTCAACAGTCTGCCGAGGCCACCATAAAAATTTCATGATTTTCCAGGTTCGATGAGGTGGTTGTAGTTGACTGGCGAGTTGGCACAGGGAGCTGCACGAGGTCTCGGAATATTTACTGACATTCATATTAATGGGAACAACAACTCAGGGAGCCGCTCTTCCTTAATTAATGAGCGACACGTGCGCTCAATTTATTTGAGTTATGCGTGGACGAAGATTTTATTGTGATAATTCACGCTTAGATGTCGCGCGCTCGTGTGAGGGAACAACGTTCATTTATGCGACCAATCCTTAACATCCTGGGCAAGACGGATTTCGTTGATGGTTTGAAATATTTGTCGCATAATTTTGCTTCTATTCGTTTCAGAATATGGTTTGTAGGAGATTCAGCAAAAATATATGCAAAATGTATGGAAGTCGATTGGGTACGAATGAATTTGTTTCTATAATTAGATAAATGAAACTCATTGCAATTAACTGCGTCTTCTCGAGCATTGGCAGACCTGGTCGGATCTAATCGTATCCAATCATATCTAATATCTAACCAGATCTAATCGGATTTAATCTGATTTAATGTGATTTGATCGGATTTAATCGGATATAATCGGATCTGATCGGTCGGTACCTCACTTTTGATCCTAAACTATGCGTACGTTTAACAGAATTCAATCACATTTCTCAGAAATGAATAACCGACGCCAAGCGCGCAAAGAAAAGTTAGGTTCAGAAATATTTAATCGATGAGGAGCGCAAAAGTTCAGAAGGCTCACTCACCCAAAGAGTGCTCCTAGCCACTATGTAAATACGGCAATATTTTAGAAAGAGTACCTTCAGTAAATGGCGGAGCTGCGCCGTATGATGCAATCAATTGTGAATTATGCTAGCAGGTTCTGAACCCTGACGTCATCCAGCTCACATGACGTCAGCGCAATTATGGTCACCAACTGTGTGTCGACTGCGGCTGTGCACAGCAGCACATCTTGTGTCGACTGCCGCTGTGCATAGCAGCACATCTTGTGTCGACTGCCGCTGTGCACAGCAGCACTCCTTGTGTCGACTGCCGCTGTGCACAGCACGGCACGACTGGATTGCGACCCTGGCTTTGAGTTCAGTAGTCGTGAAATTACAGGACACTTTGCTTTAAAAAGCTACAGTAGTGGGCACACGGTAGCGGCAGAGTGCAGGGATTAGCTCCGATTTTGTGCTAGCGTAAATTAATCGGAAATTTTAGACCATCGTTCTTCATTTGATCTTGACAGTGAAATTGCACTGCATCGTTTTATGGTGCAGTCAGAACTGATGGATACAATATGTCACTCATCTTGTGACTAAGAAATTTATTTTTTAGAAACGTTTGAAAGTATTTGCTTGAGCATATTTTTGCACCCGAAAAATTTTCATTTTCACTCCAATGAAATTTTTTTTCTTGTCGATGAAAACTATACTCGGCAACAACTCTCTTTCGATTCTAACTCAAATTGTGCCGTATTCAACGACGTATTTCCCATCATGAACGTATTGAGTGCTGTTGCAAGCAGTCTCACACTGCGCAACTGCGATTGGCAGCTGTCGTTCACCGAATTTTGCCATTTTCTTTCCGTGTCAGGTGTGACATCTTCGTCGTCATAAATCGGGATACGAGTATGAAGATTTCTTACGCTCGACCAGCTGCACTATCGCCTGTCTTTGAATCTATTAACGGCTCTTATAATATTCATCTTGGTGTTTAGTGCCTCTCATCCTGACATTGGGCTCATTTTGTCGAGACGTCAATACGGTGAGTGCGGTAACAACGATTACGAGCGATGCTGAGATGCTAATTGTAAATTATGAATGTGTCGGCAGTTCTAAAACTTCAAAAGGTTGAAAGCATTCACTTCCCTCTCTATTTCATTTCTAATACTTTTTTACTGGGATTGCATGGTTGTATAATGTGAAATTTAAACTAATGGTTATGCTTACATAGTCCCTTGTTTTTAAGCATGCACTTGCGTGTGATCGAAAATGAGAAGCTACAGTAAAGAAAATATTCATTTGATTTTCGTCCAGTTCACCCACCAGAGTTCTTAGTTGCAAGTCATAGCGCGGCGACTCATGGAATTGTACCATCAACAAAATGAAAGAGAAGTTACAGACTAAAAGCCCCATATAGGAGCTCTTGATCTCAGGAAGTTTCTAGAGTTACTCGTATCACGGGGACAAATGGCTCCATGGGCGTGTTCTGATGAGAACTGATTTTGAACGAGAAGCCTTTTATGTTTTATTATCTTAGGTTGGAGACTCTTAGATAATATTACCACGAGAATTATGGCAAAGACAATGCTTTTAAAAGATATTTTTATTATAACAGCCATTTCATAGAACTGAACGTTTCAGTTACATCTGAAGCCATTCTCAACAGCTGCAAAATAAGATAAAGATATGAAACAAATTAGTGAACTATTCTGAATAGGAGTTACCAAAGTATGTAAGTACTCTCAAACTTGCGGTTGTTTGAATAGGAGTTAACATATCAAACTCAAGAACAAAATAAATAAAAAGCAAAAACCTATGATATAATTTTAAGAGGATGGGACGATTGCAAATTGTTCAATTTTAGTTAAGTTGTGAAATGTGTACAGACTCTAATATATTCAAATTAACGGCATTGGATTTAGAGGCAAAACTTAATATTGAAAAATCTGATATTGAAATTTTGACATTACATTTGACAGCGTGTTCTCTGACTGCTGGAGTAAGGAGGGCTAGCTAGAATTGAACCTGGATACCGGCTTGCATGTTCGTGGAATCGAGTTCTAAGATTACATTGTGCACATCAAATATAATCGGACCCGCACAGTGGGCAACATAATCCGACCCGCACAGTGGGCAACATAATCCGACCCGCACAGTGGGCAACAATATCTGTACATGATTCCCGAGCAGAGTTCAGGCGGTAAGCGATCATTAAATTTAAAGAGAGCCTAGTGAAAATTTATATATCAGAATTGGAATAAAATCTACACAGGGGAAGACATTTGCTACCAAACTAGACCGCTCCTTCGAAAGTCCGTCAAATTGCATTCCGTAATAAGGTAAACTAAGTATATCTTTTTTTTCTGAACGGTTATTTGTAAGGCAGGGGGAACATACTTCGAATCTACAAAAGACACTTCCTGGTTTTTCAGACACTAATTGGGCAGGAAAACCATTCTTATGGAAAAAATCTTAGGAAATTTAAATTTTTGGTGCATTGCGAAGTTGTTTGAACTGAGATTGAAGGCGCGAGTTGCTAGCGTTTTAATAATATTGATTTTGAAACGAGACAGATAAAAAGTGAAAAAACTAATTCCCAAGCCCCGTAAACGTACTTTTGCGATACATAGATGTAGTGAACTGGTTTTGTACTTTTTCTATTGAGCAATCAAGAAATGGGAGCCTGTTGATCTTCTCGTATTACATTGCAAATTAAATATTGTGATGTTTACCATTGCAGGTTAAAAATTTGGGTTCATGAGTACTATTTTTGAATAGAAGAAAAGTATCGTCTACATATCTTTGATAAAAAGGTGGTTTAAAATCAGTAGGATATTGAGAAAGCCACTCCTGTTCATGGCAGCACATGAATATTGGCAAGAGTTGGAGCTAGCGGTCGGCCAATGCCCAGGCCTTCTACTTGTTCATTAAATTTGCCACTAAAAACGAAAATTTGATTAAGAACTGACATTTCCAAAGTGAGTTGAAATAAAACGAAACGTTCACTTTAAAATTATCATTTAGTTTTCCTTAATTCTTATCGCATTCCTCTTTATATGAATTCACATTCATAGCTTCTACATTACGGCCTAATTCATTTTCGCTCGCATTAGTCCTCATTGCATTTAGTATCTGCATTACCATGCAGAGTTTAGTATTCGTGTAAAGGGGTCTCATTCGCCCTCGTATCCCTAACTTTTTAGCCGGAGCGTCTGTAATAATGTGTGATTTTGGCTGGCGATGCACCTTCATGAAGTATTTTATTAATCTACTTACCGATGGGGCGCGAAAAAGTTCGAGTGTGATGTAGAGGTGCGTGTGAAGATATCACAAACTCTGCTGGACGCCATGACGGCGCGGCCGGCGGTCGGGCAGCCCTGTGCGCCCCTCAAGTGTATCGAGCGCAGACATTATCGCACCCATGCAAGGCCGAGTGTGTTTCATCACAAAGAACTAATGCAAATCCTGACAGCGCTGAAGAAGAAACGTGACGCTCGTGATGTCATAGCCATATGCGTGGAATTGATTTGAAATTTGATACGCTGACTTATTGGATGGGGAATAAAGTTATTTTTAGGCTTCGAGAGTAGAACTCCTTGAATGAAATATTCCTATAAAGGCCAGGCACGAAAACAGCTTTAATGGCCTAGTGCTTGAGGGAGTTATCTTTGTATCAATGGTTTTACTACATAGCGTTGAACTGAATTAAGCAGCGTACCTAGAAATTTCACACAGGTTGGATTTCTGTTTCTGACAATTTTAATTTTCCATAGGATCCTCTTCGTAAAAATTGCAAATAGCTATGCCAGTTATTACGTTGGCAAGGAAAAGTGTCTTCAAACACATTGATAGTGATGCTGCATTTGCATGACTCCCGAAATGTAGAGGATTTCGGATATACCAAAGTACACAACCTGTCTGCCTGCAGGAGGGACGGACGCCCCTGCACTACTGCGCAGCCAGCAAGTCTTCTGAGGCCATGTACAACGCTCTCAACAACACGCCAGGCGTCGATGCTCAGGTCAGCCATGCGCCCCTGCACCATTTCTGACGTTAATTCTGACATCAGCCCATGCTCGTATCACGGATACGCTCCTGCTTAATTTGTCCCGTTAATTCTAGCATCAGACTTGGTACTCTCAGGCGATTGCTCGGGCGCCTGAAATATTTTATCCAAAATTTTTATTAGGTTGAACAACGCTGAAATTTAAATCGATTAGCGTTGAATTTTCACAATTTTGCGATATTCGTTCTTATGCACATCAGACGACCAGATTAAAGATTAGGCGTCTGGATTAAACGACGCCCTTGTTGACACTTTCTAATGGTTTGAATTTGCGTAACGATCATTTGTAAGCCGACGTTCAATTTAGAAGTACTGCGTTCGAGTTAGTAACGCTTGTCCTAGCATGTATAAATGTATATTCGAATTCCGTTAGTGGTGGTCATGAATATTAAGGTCCTGATGGCCACTCTGCTCGTGGCACCTCGATTATCAGCGGGCTTTCCTATGTGTTAATCGTCAAAAAAGTTAAATTTATCCTTCATTTCTAGTAGAATCATCTACACGTTCTATTAAAAGCAGGGAAGAATGGTGGCAATAGTCTTTTAAAGCATCCTTGGCCATGTGGAATCAGTTGAAATTGATCGTGTTATCGTGATAGATTATTTTTCCTTACAAAACCCAAGTTCTAGATAAAATGGTAAATTTGTTCACTTCTCTAAGTTAATTTATCGCGCGAGTTCCAATGAAAGAATTAAGGCAATAGGCTTTCAACTGAAACTCATAACATGAACTCGTTATTCACCTAACCATTAGATTGTTGGAACACATTTGAGGGTACCATAAATTTCACCTTGAATCCATTGTTCATTTTATAATTCCATTCATTTCTATAGTGCAACACTTTTAGGTTCTTGGTTAGCACGGTCCCCACTTAGTTATGGACAGTAACATTTCTCATGCAGCATAACAGAACCACAATTCAAAGCCTTCCCGTTTTCTGTTAAGTCACATTCGAGAAATAAACGTCAGCATGACCAGTACCTCGTTGAAAGTTCCCGTGAAATTTCGTGCACCAGGAATGAATCTAAACTTTTTTCTTCACTATGTTGAGGCGAAGGACAGTAGAGGCAAGACCGCGTCCCACTACATGTCCAAGCCTGCGGACCTCAAAGTTGCTCACAAGCAGAAGAATTCTAGCGGCAGCCGCAAGAGGTCCACACCCAGCAAACGGCCGCAGAAGGTCTCCACTCCACCCAAGAGAGAAGGTAATGCAGACTGCAGTCCTCTGCTGCCGAGTTTTGTTGAAGGTTCATAATGCAAGGTTTAGAAAACCTGAAGGTTTAGAATAGGTGCATTAGAAAGTCCAACTTCTTTGTGTATTACAAAGTATAACTCCCTTATGTATTTTAGAGTATAACTTCCCTGTGCATTATAAAGTGTTGAAGGCTTCTGTTTTTTTGTTAATTCACAGAAATAAAGCATGGAAGATATTATTTGGCATGTTTTTAAATGCTGAAAGGTTCATTTCAAGAGCTCATTAATGTTAAATTGGTAAAGCATGCTTGGAGTAGTAGGTGTTTGACGTAAATAACAATCGCGAAATGAATTCGCCTTTAACAAGCTATTGAGTGCAACTTAACAGCTTGAGCGATTGACAATCGTTGTATTCTAAAAAAATTTGGGGTTCCTAAAAACTCTTTTGAATTTATCTGTTAAAAATCCCTGCGAGTTACTTTACCAATAGCCAACATGTATTAAACACAATCAAAGAAAGACACTGAGTGGGGACTGGATGTGGAGTGGGTAAACGGGTATTTGAAGCTGCAAATTAGGAGGGACTTAAGGAGAGGGCTGACTGTGTGACACGTAGAATTGATATCTTAACTGAAATGGCATATTGAAATTAATCGAGACAGAGTTTGAATATTATGTTTCTCTTAGGTGTTTTATACACAAATTGTGCAGGCCTGAACATTACGGGGGCCAACATCCGGATTTGGATCCACGACCAAGACCTGCCCAAGCTGGAGCGCATCGTGTGGGAAGGTCAGGGCCAGAAGCTCATGAAGGAGACCAGCAACATTCCCAAAGTGCGCCAGTTCCTGAACCTGGTGCCTCGGATGATGGTGAGGGCTGAGATGCGAGGCAGTGTTATAATGTGTTCTTGAGTTCTGATGGTGATGGTGGGGGCTGAGATACGAGGCAGTGTTATAATATGTGTTCTTGAGTTCTGATGGTGATGGTGAGGGCTGACATACGAGGCAGTGTTATAATATGTGTTCTTGAGTTCTGATGATGATGGTGAGGACTGAGATATGGAGCACATGTTGTAAATTGTATTCTCTACGTTTTTTAAAGAGGGTGAGAAGTTGGACATAAGTACATCATGTGTTTTCACATGTATTCCGGAGCCCTTCTCATGGTAGCGCAGGTTGAGGCTGAAGTAACGTGTTAGGAAATGCATTTCCAAGTTCCTTCAATGACTGTGCGGGTTGGTTCATATATAACTCGGAAACGAATGTGTCCTCGAGTTCTTCAGATGAGGACTGGCACGTGGATGAATGGCTTTCAAATGCACTCATGAGTATGATATGAAAGTACGAGTAAAGACCTTCATGAACGTATAGGACATTCATTTTTTTCACCCGTACCTGCGATGGAGATGGCTCAAGTTATACGGACCACAGTAAAACCGCTGACACAAGCAAAATTTATCGACAATTGGTAGTACAACGACTGCAAAAGTTAATTTGCTTCCAATTTTGCATAGGAATCCGTGATTTTAATGTGAAGATGAGCTCTATAATAAACTGAACAAAAGAGGAAGAGAAATGTAATGTTAGAACGATCTCTTCAAAGGATCGGCAATTAGGACTTTATTTCGATAATTGGGGTAGTCAGTTGAAATTATTGACCCAGTTCCGCAGTTATTTCTAGATAATTTTACACACTCCAACCTACTTGAAGTGATTCTCAAACAAACTGTGAATCTATTTTCTAACCTTATAGAATAGGTGCATGATAAAGTACAACTCCGTTGTGTATAACAAAGTATAATTCCCTTGTGCATTATAAAGTATAACTCCCCTGTGCATTATAGAGTATAACTTCCTTGTGAATTATAGAGTATAACTCCCCTGCGTATTCTAAAATATGACTCCCCTGTGTATTCTAAAGTATAACTCCCCTGTGTATTCTAAAGTATGACTCCCCTGTGTATTCTAAAGTATAACTCCCCTGTGAATTCTAAAGTATAACTCCCCTGTGAATTCTAAAGTATAACTCCCCTGTGAATTCTAAAGTATAACTCCCCTGTGAATTCTAAAGTATAACTCCCCTGTGAATTCTAAAGTATAACTCCCCTGTGAATTCTAAAGTATAACTCCCCTGTGAATTCTAAAGTATAACTCCCCTGTGAATTCTAAAGTATAACTCCCCTGTGAATTCTAAAGTATAACTCCCCTGTGAATTCTAAAGTATAACTCCCCTGTGAATTCTAAAGTATAACTCCCCTGTGAATTCTAAAGTATAACTCCCCTGTGAATTCTAAAGTATAACTCCCCTCTGAATTCTAAAGTATAACTCCCATGTGAATTCTAAAGTATAACTCCCATGTGAATTCTAAAGTATAACTCCCATGTGAATTTTAAAGTATAACTCCCCTGAAAATTATAAAGTATAACTCCCCTGAACATTATAAAGTATAACTCCTCTCAGGAGGCATAGGATAGGTAACTTGGTATAGGTTAGCCAGGTTTGTCTAGCGTATGCTACAGGGACTCGCGTCCCCAGGAGGCACTGTTAACTTACCTCAGATATAGATAGGCCTTCGGGACTTACGTTTTTATGCCCACTTTACTTCCATTGATTTTCACACTTTCTTCATTGTGTCTTCATTGTCTTTTAATCCTCTTCATTCTTGACTGGCTGCTGCTATCGGTAAGGGATCCTGTGTAGAAACATACCATGTGCGTAGATAACCGGTTCTCTCAAGTCCATACTAAATGGTGTCTTTTTTTCAGTGCGACGTAGTTTGAGCCACTGAAACACTGCTATCTACACCACTATCACTACCACTACTATTATTATTATTATTATGGTATAACTTTCACTCGTCACACGTCAATTCTACTGAAATTCGATGATTGGTGATGTAATCTGGCAAGAGACTATTCATATTGCACAGCGCGACCATCATAGATATCCATGTCAAACCATTTCAAGTTAGTATTAATCACACAAATATATTCTAAGCAGGATTTACTCGTATTTTGGTCACAGTTTTATGCATAGCAACTTGATCGCCCGAATAAGTTCCATGACTTCTAAGGCATCCTATACAGGACCAAATACTAAGTGTAAACATACGTGTAAATATCCTTATACACCTATCCTTTGCTTCACAAGACTGATCAAGTCCAGAATTTATTGAGCGGAGAAGATATGATTTAAAATTAGGAATTCAATTATGTGGTGTCAATGGAGACAATGCATTTTATAATATACTCTGAATTAATTTAAAATGGCATACAAAGTGAAGGTTTTTGAACAGTTCGGAAGCAGGCATTGAAAAAATTCTTCTACGCCGCTGTAAGTTAAAAGTTAATGCATGATATACATTTTAAATGTGTGTAAGGTTTGCTTATTTATCTGGTGACGTCAGATCAAGATAAAGGAGGTCCACCAAGGCGTCGTCACGGGGGACATGGAGATGCTGGAGACGAAGGCAGACCAGCCAGAGCTGCTCGCCGCCAAGGACCAAAACGGCCTCAACGCTCTCCATAAGGTGGCAATAGTATAATGGGAACATAAATTAGTTCAAGTTTTCTCATTGATTCATTTAAAATCAAGTTCTAAACATGGCGTCTAAGAGTTCAGTGGGAAGTTGCTTCGTTCTTAAAACGGCTCCCTTAAATTCTACAGTCCTTTTGTCATAGTTTGGGAAGGATGATTTTTGTTCAACATTCAAAATGAATTGTTTCTTTAAGAGCTAAGTGTCCGTAGAGAATCTAGAAAATTCCCAATTCCCTTACACCTAAAACGAGTAACTTTTCCTGTGGTGAAATGTGTAAACATTCACATTTATCGGTAGTGTAAGCTTACGTATAATTATGACCAAGTAACTTATTTGAAAAGTATCGACAAATATAACTTTTTTATCGAATCTTTCGAGGCTCAATAACGAGAATCTCACGCACCCTGCCCTCTAGATGTTTTTTAACTAGAATTAGGAAGATTGCTCAAACTGAATTCGGTGCAATACATAGGAAAAGAAATATCTTAGCTTCGTCTGTCAATTGTCACTGTCGACACATGTGGGCGCCGTGGTTGATGCATGCAAGCAGTCACTGTCGTTTTACACATACCGTGTGGATGCACCGCCGACCACATGGACAGTGACTGTAGACACGTTAACCCTTAACTACAAATTGTGACGCATCTGGTACATCAGATTAAAGACGGGAAGTTTTTGTAAAACACCAAACACAGTCTTATCGCAGATATACATAAGGCTATAAAAGTTTATCGTATGAGGCTAAATGCAGCATTGCAGTCAAAATAATTAGAGCGTTGAAGGGTTAACTCTTTGGATCATTCCGGGGCACCACGGGCTGATACAGCTTGGTATTTTGATTAACCCTTTGTCGCCAGAATTAATTTGGCTTCGAGGGTGAATGAAAAACCAGCTGCACCATTAGTATACATTCAGTAAAGTAGCATCTAGCACTGAATGAAAAACTGGCAGCAGCTTTATGAAACTTGATTTTGAAATTCACACAGACGGTAGAGGGATAACTAAACTTACCTAAATGTGAATAAATTTGGAAGTACAATTTACGTAAATGCTCTTAACGTTCAGGCGGCTGCCCTGGGCCACGTCGAGATGTGCGACTGGATCTTGCAGAGGAATCAGTCTGCAGTGTTCGCGTCCGACCGGATGGGGCGCACGCCGCTCCATTACGCCGCCATTCCGGACGACGACGGAGAGACTTTCGACATCCTCGTCCGAGGCGGTGCCGACAAGAAGCACTTAGATCGGGTAAGCGGTGGTGTACTGCTGGCTTCTTCAACTGAGAAAAACTGTAAAAATTTCAATTTATCTAAGCCTTTCAAAAGGGATTCTAAAGAGATTGTAATTCCTTCATAATATGAATTAGCTTCTCTAAAGGAAATTCAATATGTAGGTACTATGCTTCACCTGGTTCCTTTAATTGTAAATTTTTTGACTGAATGTAAGATATTTTATTACTGACAGGATCTGAGTGATCTTGGTTCTCGTGTAAAATTCGTTGAGTAAAATACGCTGTTGAGTAAAATATGTGGTGTAAAATATGTTTCTGAGTAAAATATATTTCCGTGTAAAATGTATTTCTGTGTAAAATATATTTCCGTGTAAAATGTATTTTTGTGTAAAATACGTTTCTGTGTAAAATATATAATCGGGTATAATACGTTGTCAGGTATAACACGTTGTCGGGTATAATACGTTGTCGGGTATAATACGTTGTCGGGTATAATACGAAATAGTGCAAAATACGTTGTAGTGCAAGATACGTTATCGTGCAAGATACGTTATCGTGCAAAATACGTCGTAGTGCAAATGGGCTGGCGTGAAAAATACGTATTTATATGTTACACATAGGTATATTGCATAAATTCGTTGTGCGTTGCAATACAAAAATACCAACAAAACAAAGCAAAATGCGCTGTACTTTGCATAAACTGCGCCATCATTTGTTACACAAAATACTGTGTCGTGCCGGCAGTTCAACAAGACAGCAGAAATGTACCGCAACAAGCCTGGGGAGCTGGACCTCTCCGTCGTGTACGAGCCAATCGCCGCCCCCCGCAGCGGCAACGGCACCCTGGACATCCCCTACTCCAGGGGGCCCTCCAAGAACCCCTCCAGGGCACAGTCTCGAGCCGCCTCTCGGTCCAGGCCCAGGTAATGAAGTGCTTCTGTATCTTTCCTCTTGGAATGTTTCATTATTTATTTTTAACTTGCTGATCCGCGTATCCTGTGCTTGATTCAGTTTATTTCAATAGAAATATGTTTTCGTATGAGGCAAGCAGGTAGTTAATATTTAGAAGTAGTGTGCTAGTTTCAATTGTAATTAGTTAGCGAAAATCATTTTTTCAAGACTGGGATCGGAAGGTTTCGATTCAGGAAACTTTTTAAAATCTAAATTTCTTTTATATTTACGTATTTTCAACTGGGAAGGATCACTTTCTGTTATTTTCATCATCCCATGTTAAAAGCGTGCATTTGTTCCGTTTTTCATTGTTCGTTTCTGCCTACGATTAAGAATGTTTTATGTCTTATTTTCGCTGTAAGTTCATTCATTAATCATTTTGAATCGTAAATTTTGAATTTTGATGGATGATTTTCTAAATATTTTCCTGAGTTATTAAATCTACGTATTTAGACACATTGAGAACGAGAACCTTCTTTTTTCAATAAAAATCTTTTGATTCATTTTAGCCGTTATTGCTGGACTTCGTAACTCCTGACTCGATAATAGATATTTTAGACGGGTACAGGTTTTTGAAAACTCTTCCAGCGATGATCCAACCATTCAGATGGGAAGTGTGTCCTCCAGGCAGCTGTCATAGGACTGCGAAGCTCTGGGCGGGATTTTAGGACCGCCAAAGTGACAATTTTGCCTGAGGAGCGAGTCCCTGAAGCGTATCAAAAGGGCGGGAATGATGCGACAACAAATTTCTTGGGTAAAAAAGTGTTCACCCAGACGATGAGACACTCCCAAGAGTACTGCAAGAACTGAGAACGAAAATAGAATAATGTGTTATACTTGAATTTAATTTTAAAATGAATGAATTTTTACTTTGAGTGAATTGGACTTCAATTTCGAGTGAATTGAACTTCAATTTCTAGTGAATTGAATTTCAATTTCGAGTGAATTGAACTTCAATTTCGAAGTGAATTGAACTTAAATTTCAAGTGAATTGAAAAAGCAACTGAAAGCATTTAAATAATTTCTTTCACGTGATCGTTTCGTCCAGTCGGTCACTGAACACAAGCCGACGGGGCTCGGCAGCAGCAGTCACCCCTCGCAGGGCGAAGAGTTCAGAGCGCCCAAGGAAGGGGAGGGGCAAGTCGTCCGAAGGGGACCTCAGGGACCTCAAGGTGAGTTGTTCACTTCAACTCCTTGCTGAGGGAAACCTGGAAGTTGGGTAAGAGAACGAGGTTGTAGAACTTTTGACCGATGATTCTTGCTGAAACGAGTGCTTTCTATGAGATGCTAAATAGATTAGCATCTACAGTTATCTTATACAAATAGTTATCAAATATAAACACGTATTTGATGGAAATGAGTTATCTTCCGAGGTGGTAAGCAGATGTCCAAATTAAAATCGGATGGAATGAAAACGGCAAGTTTCTGAGTGTAATGAGGATGAATGCCACTGAAATACCGTACATGGTTTGAGTTGCGATTGGAGTCATATTTATTCAGCTTGGATTTACTGGCATTGCTCAGCTCTGAAAAACTGTTACAGCTCCTGAGACTTGATCAGCATCTTTCCGGCTTAGCCGAGGTGTCTTTCATACAATGGACATTTTTTTCTAGGAAAATTTAAATTATTAGTTTCAATTAATGTTCTTGTTTCTCTCTGCCAGGAAGAGGTTGTTGACATAAGTGAAGAAGGCCAAGAAGAGCATAATGTTCTGGGTGATGATCAGACTAATGATCACCTAGATCGCAATAGTGATGAGACTCGCTCTATCCATCTCACTCCTGATCAGACCAGCTCTGGTCATGACAATGATGAAGGGCCTGTTTCTGATCATGGTGACGATGACCATAAGAGCTATGATCATGATGATTGGGAAGATGGCGATGATGATAGTGATGAAGATGATAGTGGTGGTGGTGGTAATGATGATGGTCAACACGGGCGAACTGATCTAAGTAATCATGAGGAAGTCGATGAAGAAATCTCTGAAGAGCCTTCTCAGTCTTACATTAATTAACGTAGTATAAATTTTTCCCTTTTTATTATTCTTTCATCTTATCATGCATTATCTTATATCATACTTCAAATTTTAGCGATCGACGTGTTTCGCCTACTCTCTCTCACCAATTTTAGAAGTTAATTAGCTTACTTTGTTTTAAAACGTAGTTCATATCGTCTTCAACGAATGCCTAAGGTGGTGGAAAAAAGTATTTGACGCGTCATTAATTAAATCACTAAGAATGTTATTATCACTGCACAAATTATTTTGCAAATTTATGGATGGAACGTATATCGTACGGAAATCAATACACGTATTTTATTTTATTATACATTTCCACAAAAAAAGTTTTTAGTAAAACTTCGTTTTCGTTGGTGGAAATAATTACAAGACAGTTTAAAATTTGTTTATTTAATCACAAACTGGTACAATTTTTAGTACTTCCATTAATGCCTTTTCGAATGCAATACTTCTGCACACCTGTTCTGCACTAAACAGATAAGATTTTTAAGAGTTTCATTTGGAATTTCATTCCTTTTACCGCAAGACTTCAAACGTTTCCCTATTTTCAAATGGACGTTCATTGTTATACACTCTTCTTGACAAAATTCCCTACGAATTTCCAATTGGGTTTAAGTCTGGAGACTCATCGGGCCAGTCCAAAATTTTGCTGTTTCTTAGCTTGAACCAGTCTTTCATGAGGTTAGAGGTGTGAATGGCTGCGTTGCCTTGTTCAAAAATGGCGTCATTATTGTCTGGATGATTCATTAATAGGACAGAACTTTCTTCCAATATATTGATGTACCGAGCATACTTTTGTTATCCTTCCATCACTACTAAATCAATGTCTTTTCCAAACGAAGAAAAGCTCCCCAAGTCATAACAAGTCGTCCTCTAAACAGTTTTTTGCCAACAGCTGCTCCTCATTTCTTAAATCATGCCTATAACAATGGAAACCGTCGGGCGCATCCAAATTATACTTTTTCTCATCAGAAAATACAACGAAGTATTCTTTGTCCATGTTACTTTCTCCTTCACCCAATCTGCACACGCCTTCTTGTGCTTAGCAGTTTAAGCCCTGGCCCTTTTTCTATTTTGATGAACGAAATTTGGCGAATCGTGGAAAAGTTGACGAAATCTTTTCTTGAGTGATGGGTAAATTCTGAGACTATTGCAGATCTCTTGAGCTTCACTGACTTTTCCTTAGAAGCTTTTCGAAAAAGTTGATATCTGGCTGCGTTTCTAATTCTAGGTGGACGGCCTGATCGTATTTTTTGATGCCATACGATTCAATGTCTTTTAGATAGTTTCTTGCAACTGTTCGGGTCCTGAACAGTTTTTTGCATTGAAACTTATAGATTTTCCTTCCATTCTATGGGCAGAAATTCTCCCTGCTTCATTTTCATTAAGGGTAAAGTTCTTCGGTATTTGCAGAGACTATATGTAATGTTAAATTAGGAAGCATGTTCCTGGAATCATGGTAGGAGTTGTTTACAATCTATGCGTGCACTTGTTTTTTCTATGGTTCTAAGAAGTATATCGAAAAACAAATTTTCAAAACTCTTTTATAATAATTTCTACCATCGAAAACGTAGTTTTGTAAAGAACTTTTTTTCGGGGAAACGTACTATAAAATCGAATACGTATACCCATTCCCGTTTGATCCAGGTTCCACATACAAATTTTCAGAGGAATTTGTGCCGTAATAAGAAAGTTTGTAACATTTAATGGTGGTGCTTATACTTATTCTCACCCCTTTATTCTTCTTACTTCGTCTGGTTGTCGGTGAAGCTGTTCCTACCGCGTGGGTAGGGAAGTTTTTCCTTAGACGAGTAGAATGCGAGCAACAAAACACGGTATTTGAACAAGCTCTCCATGGTGATTTTGATGGCGAGTCTTAAAACTCTAGAAAAAGGAACGCTTGCATGGCAGGAATTCGTCTACTATTTTGTACGGTCGATAGTGGCAAAGAAAGAACTTTTCTAGAAAGCCAAAAATTTGGTTGAAAAACGATAGGGCTTCCGAATTAGGATGATTCTTATGAAAGAATTCTGAATTCAATAATGACAAAAACTATCTATGAAGTAGAAGCACCCTGCAATCATCTCCAGTACGAAATTTAGGAGTTTTTGGGAAATATATAAATGAAACATTTTTTTTAAACGTAAATATTTACTGGGTACTGTTGACGTACGAGGTGAGGTGCGTCCGCTTCACAAGCTAAATGCATGGTATTTTTTTAGTAGATTATATTTAGAGTACTCTGTACAATTAGTTAAACTTCGAAATAGCTAAGGAGCTTCAAAAAAGTACTGTAAATATTATCTATGTCAAATTTCGATCCTGAATGCGGTATTTAGTGCCAAAATTTACATTTCAACTGTTTTCAAAGCAATATCAGTTTTAAAAGATTTTGATGGTATCCATAGACTGCAATACTGTATTTCCTTTCACTTTAAAAATAGAATAGAGAGCTTTGTTGTTAGAGCCTTGTACGTAATTTGTGCTCAAGGTCCTTCTCTTTTTGGCCTTGAAAAATATTAAAAATATACGAATGAATGAAGTGGAATATAAAATTAGAACAGGCCCGTTTTAAATTAATTAACATTGAGGGTATTTGAAATTAGAACTTGATAAACAGGCATTTTTAAAAAATGTAAATGCGTTCGATCGCGAGTAAGTCATCTGCTATGATTGTGTCCGTATCTTTAGGATGAATTTATATTGTGTATTACGACATGTTTGTTTCATTGATGACTCTGAAGTGTCAGATACAAAAAGTCCATAAAATATGGACGCCTCTGTTTGTGCCTTAGATAGTGACAAATTATAGATTAAATTCATGTACTATATGTTGGCTCATGAATGTTTGCTCGCTTATATTTTATTACAATTGTTCCATTTAGTAGAATCTGTTTCCTCTGTCCTTAGTACAACACTTATATATTTTGTATTCTTTGTAATCGTAGGTCTTAGTAGGATGATGCCCTATGCTTTGTTTCAAAGAAGCTAAGGCGTGATCTACGCCTAATTTTGAGTGTTGCAAAAAGGGAAGTGAGATACAACAATGGTCTCGCATATGGGAATTAGAGCGCAAATACTGCAAAGGCATTTTAAAGTGATGAGCTGATTTTTTATTCGCCATTCAAGCTTGTAAAATTCCTCCTACCTCAGATGCGTCTCCTTAGCTCACCGTAGATAGTACAGATCGCACGTTAGGTATAGCTTATCTAGACGTATTTGTCTATTTTTTAGGTAGACGTGTTTGTCTAAATTTTTCAATCCATTTACTTTTTATTCCTTCACAATATCATGATCTGCTGCTTTGATCATGGGTAAAATTTCATCATTCGCTTCAATTTTGAGTGCGAGTTCTAATGCCATGCTTTTTCGGTTCTTTGTTGTTCAATATTTACTCACTATAAAATTTGTCCTAAATGGCTTTTAACACCAAATCCGATAGTACTGTCTCTGACTCATATTTTTGTGGGACATTTTTCTGTTTACAAGAATTTAAAAAATTATGGTCATTACTCATTTCACATGTGAAACTTATTTCTTAGATCAAGATGAGTGAAAGGGACTCTCAATTCAAGCCTCATGTCCGAAATTACAACTCTTTAATCATGCATTAAATCATTCAATGATACTTCGGCGTTTTACAAGAGCCACACTTGGAACTGTTCTCTGCAGAGTTTTGTGAAAGACTGAATGTAATAATTTAATTTTATGATTTCTAAACTGTCGCAATGCCTACCGCTAGTCTCTGCAGCCTCTCGGCAAACATCGTCCCTTTCTTCTAACCTTAGTATTTGGTGTTTTATCCTTCCCTAGGGAAAAATAATTCACAAAATAAGAATAATTCTTTCGGTAGAAGTGCATTATTGATTAATGTGGTAAATAAAGTAATTACATTTGCAAATAAATAGACATTTTATTTTTGAAATCCGTAGTTCTGTTTCACTAGTTGGTCTATATAGACGACTATAACCTTCATAGATCTGTATGAAAACGAAAATCACATTGACCTTAACTAGAAATTCATTTTTAGCAGCAATTAATTTTGTTTCTCAAACTGACAATTAGAAATCATATTTCATACGATATTTTTGTGCGGCAACAGCAGCCTCTGCTTCACCTGCCGATGCACACTAAATAGGGATGGCTTTTATTTTCGTTTGCAAATATACTTTACTTGCAATAACTTTTGTTTCATTTACCCATGCGTAGGACTTGGAGTTCAGGGACATGAGTGGCGTGACATCGGAGGAACTGGACGGAATAATCAGGGACGGAGACCTGGACACCCTGCAGATGGTCCTGCTGTCCGGCAAGGGGGCAGAGCTGAGGGGCAAGTCTGCTTGGAACGCTGAAGTGCGTCAGTTCCTGAAACGCGTCCCCGGATACATGGTGAGTCGACATTCATACATTAGGGAGTTCCGGATACATGGTGAGTCGACATTCATACGTTGGGGAGTCCCGGATATATGGTGAGTCGACATTCATACATTAGGGAGTTCCGGATACATGGCGAGTCGACATTCATACGTTGGGGAGTCCCGGATACATGGTGAGTCGATATTCATACATTGGGGAGTCCCGGACATGTTCATTAGTTACTTCAATATCAGTTTTGCATTTGATTTTGTATCACCTTCATATACAATCAAAACATTGAAGTACATTCTGTTTCAAGCCGCTTCTGTGGAATATGAATATTCTTTGTAAACCAAATTCATTTTCAAGACAAACATCCTAAAGGCATGCTTTCGTCTGTAATATATAAGTACTGTTGTGCACAATGTGCGTCGGAATACGTAGGCTCTACTACTAGGGCTCTCGGTGTTCGTGTGGCTGAGCTGGGAAGAATTTTCGCACCAACCTTCCTTTTTCAAACTCATCCCCAATCAGCTGTACGTACTCACGCTGACCTGGGCGATCTTCCTGTCCGCCTGGAAGTCTTAAAATAATTCCTCATCTGGCATCGTCGAATTACGTATTTTAAAATCTTCCTAAATTTTTTCAGACAAGTTCGTTCTAAATGATATTCTGTCTTCTTTTCTATTATAATTGGCCTAGTTTTAATTTTTTCTGTATGGCAATTTCTTAGCATAATAATTTTTTGTATACTGTTCCAGAGGTTGCAAGTGGCCTTAATAATCGAAACATTGTTACCTTTTTAGTAGAAAATTATAATTCTGATCCATGAATATGATGAGCCTGTAAGCGCCTTTTCTTGCTCTTGTGTTCATTGAAAAGCTCAGCAAAAGGCAAAACTTTAATACCTCGAGGTCACCATTTCACAAAATCTGAAACTTTTACTTAAGTCGAGCCATCTCCGTTGACTGCGAGCGATTTTTTGTTGGGTTTATTCGAGATGACCTTTTCACTAAATACAAAAACTTCCCCTAAATAATTAAATACTGTTGAACCTTTACCACGGACTACAAAAATTCAACCTGAATCTGATATTGCACTTTTGAGGAAGAGATCTCTAGCGTACACAATTGTATCACTTCTGAGGAATTATTCAATGACATTGACATTTTTTTTCGACCTACTGCGATCTTGCACTCCTCCGGAAAAGACCTCCATCCTTCACATCATCATTTTTGAAACATTACCTAAGAACTCATACATTTTACATCAACCTCAATTCATATCGTACTTTCCAGGAAAAGATATCGAGTCTACACAGCGCAGCTGCCAGCGGCAACCTGAAGAGCGTACGACAACTGACGGACCGCGATCGACGCTTGGTGTTGGCGCGGGGTGAGGACGGCAGCGTCGCCCTGCACCACATCGCCCGCTCCGGCAACCTGGCGGGGGTGAAGATGATCCACGCCATGTACCCTGACGGTGTCGACGTCAAGGATGTGGTGCGTTCAAAGTTAACTTGATTGAACGCGCTTATCACTTAGTGTATATATATCTTCATTGTACTGTGTTTCATTGTACAGTGTTTCATTGTACAGTGTTTCATTGTACAGTGTTTCATTGTACTGTGTTTCATTGTACTGTGTTTCATTGTACTGTGTTTCATTCTACAGAGTGTGTTTTCCGTGGGCTATCAATTAATTTTCATAACTTTGACAATGTTTCAGCTCATATAAATAATGTAAATTGATTTTGGTCGAAAATGGTACATGGTAAAGATTGCCAAAGGGAAATTTTTAATTATCAATAGTTCAGTAGTTGCTTTCTTATAATATAGATTTGCTTTAAGTTCTAACTAAGATGTATTGTATACCAAACACAGATAAATCAATATTTTTTAGGAAATCAATTATCTCACTTCCTTGACCATACCGTACAACTCAATTGATGTCCAGAAAAAATCAAGGTTAAAAATGGTTCGAGATGTTCTTGGTTCATGAAATAATGTAACGTAGGCAACCCTCATAGAGGAAAGAACTAGAACTGGCTCATACACCCTCTTCATGCATGAGTTGCGGCTAGGGAAGTTTGTCTAAAATGTGATGCGTTATTACTTCTAGATAATGCAGAATCGTTATTTGTATTTTGTTCGTTTGTTTTTCTCTATTGTTATGATTCGTACGTTTAGAAGAGCTGAAATTTAATGTCTGTACAACTTGCTGAACATCTATTTGTCTAACGTTTAGTTGACTGAATTTTAATGTGTTGAAAAGAAGCCGTACATCTGCGTTGTGTTGAGAGTATTTTCTCAAAAGAATGAATCGTGGTTCTGTTGTGGGAAAAGTACTAATTTTTCAAAGGATTTGAGTCCAACTTTTGAATCAGGTAAAGCATTTATTTGTCAAAGGATAAGAGACGTACATCTGTAATGTGTTAATAAAGACATCTGTAGTGCGTTAAAAACACTTGGCCACACTCAACATAGAACTAAATTTTGTGACGCGAGCAGGAGGGCAAAGTTCCCGTGCACTACGCTGCGCTGTCGAGATCACCTGGCGCGAGAGAGGCATACGAGTACCTGGTGAAAGTCGGCGGTCACTCCGACACTGAGGACAACGTGAGTCCAGCGGAGAGATTGTCATGGACTAGGTAGCAACTGAAAAGTGTTGAAATTTTTGCCGTTAAATGCTCAAATTATTTACTAGTTTTACAACAGTTTTTTACACCGTG
This sequence comes from Orchestia grillus, assembly GCA_014899125.1. Classification (NCBI taxonomy): domain Eukaryota; kingdom Metazoa; phylum Arthropoda; class Malacostraca; order Amphipoda; family Talitridae; genus Orchestia; species Orchestia grillus. The sequence continues at coordinate 29,273 of VOMN01052177.1, read as the reverse complement.
CAACTGGGGGCGTAGAAGGGCAATAGGGTCAGGTTTGTCTATCGTATGCTTTGGGACTGGCGTCCCGAGAGGACTGGTTAGGTTAGCTTATCTCAGCTTCAAATAGGCTTTTTGGGGCTTCCATCTTTTATGCCCAGTTTGCTTTTTTCAATTTTCTCCCTTCCTTCGCTATCTATTGTTCAACGTTTTCCCTCTTCATCCTTTATTAGCTAATTCTGTGCGCCAGGGATCCTCCGTGGGAACGCCCCTTGTGCATAGATTCTCCGTTTTCAGAAGTCCATACTAAATGGTCCCTCTTTCGACTTTCACTTTATCACACTTCGTATTAATAGGAAGCTTTAAACTAAGTAATTACTGAATCTTCAGATTGCTGAAATTTTCGCTAAATGGCACATTGTTTACATTGGGTGTAAAACAAACTGAAACAGTGGGACGATATTTCCTGTTAGCTGACTGCATTATTGATGAAGGCAACGTACGGTATATTGGGAAGCAGTTACGTTGAGGTACCGAATTCTGTGCGTGGAGTAGTACTGGGCTGAAGGGGAGCTGAAAGGAGAATGTAGAGTATACAATTTGATCTTATTTCGCATATGGAAGCTGTGTTTGCGGAGTTTGCGCGAGCATAAAAATAGGTTTTCACATAAAATGAGACGTTTCCTGCAAGATTGTCTCACGAGATAAGTTGCATTTACGAACTACAAACTACTGTAATCAAAAGCGTACGGCTTCGAGCACTTTTTTAGTCGTGCTAAAAACTCCAGCAATAGTATTACACCTGAAAATTTTTAATTTCGCGTATGACGTCGTCGGTATCGTTGGTGCTCTACCCACGTCCAGGTTTTCTGGTTCGTTAAGAGAATTGAGCGAATCATTGTATTTCTCCTGTGAGATTACTTTATCATGGAAGATTATTTTTTCAAGGAGGATTACTTTTTCTGCGGGGATTACTTTTTCTCGGAGGATTACTCTCTGTGGGAGGATTATTCACTATGGGAGGATTACTCTTTATGGGAGGATTACTCTCTATGGGAGAATTTCTCTCTATGGGAGGATTACCCCTCAGGGGGCATAGGATAGGCCATAGGCAATAGANTCTCTTTGGGAGGATTACTCTCTTTGGGAGGATTACTCTCTTTGGGAGGATTACTCTCTTTAGGAGGATTATTCTCAACGGAAGGGTAACTCTCTGCTGCAACGCTGAGAGGATTACTTGTACGCTCCCTGATAATAATCTTTTTTCCAGTTAATAATTTCTGCTCCCGTACCTGCTCCCTGGAATGACGTCGTCGTTGTCGTAGGTGCACTAGTGCACTTCAGTGCAGGATTCTGGCTGTTGTTGATTCATCGTGCATCTGCCCATTGCCATAGTTGTGTTTCGCTATATTTCTGTGTCGTTGAAAAAACAACTCATTCGTAAATAAATTTCTTAATCAGGTCAAAACTGTAGATTTTACTAGCAGCAATTCCAAATGATTCTTACGAAATTTCCTACGTTCCAAGTTTAGGATGGCGGTTTAAGAGTCTATCACTGCTGAATGGGAGAAGAATACCTAGTGAATGGTACATTCAAATGAACGTCGTTTCGAAATTTTAGGCCTTAAAGACCGATTGATTTAATATTGTAGAGTAAGTTTACTTTTTCAACGGTTGAATAATTCACGGCATCATTTACACTCCTAGATTGCTAAATGTCGGGTATTATTGAGCCACTTGCATGTCGATGTTGCTCGACCACAATACAACGTGTTCACTTCCTACCATGTTTCACTTTTTCTATGTTAACCTGGCGTTTAATGAATTCGATGTATTTTGATTTGTTTTAAATTCCGATAAACTAGGGTTACTATTTTCATCATTTTGATGCCTGGGTAATAATCTTTCGGTGATGCACGAGTATATTGGAAAATTTCGATAGATATTGATGTTAAATTTAATCGAAGCAACACAAGTTATCTCTTCATCTCTGGTTAGAAATGTTTCCAGAATATAATCGTAATTATTGGGGTCGGTATATTATTCAGTGATTAAGCATGAGTAAAGCAATAAATAAATGTTTACAAGGCTTTAAACGGTTTTTTAAAATTATCTCCAGAGATAATTTTTTTTAATTTATAGATTGAACAACTCTCACGGTAAGTACATTCCGTCTTAGAATGCTTAACATAACTTAAGAGTTTTGGTGTACCACAGAATGGAGTCACAGCACTGGACTACTTGAATAGCAACGGAGAGCAGGAGAAACCCAAGAGAAAACCATCGAGAGCAAAGTCTTCTATGGACCTCCCTCCGTTCGGCAGGAGGTTACAATCTCGATTCAGCACCCCCAGGTCCCGTGGCCCTTCCAGGTTACCGTCGCCGGAACCCACGCCACAGAATTCTCGAAGGAATTCACAGAACAGGTCCAAGCCATCGTCTAGGAGGAGTTCTCGAGCTAACTCTAAGAACAATTCTCCGGCAGTGTCAAGGAGGAACTCGAATGTCAACTCGAAAAACAATTCTCCCGCCAATTCCATGAAAAACTCCCCTGCAAATTCGAAGAAAAACTCGGCTGCAAATTCAGCTGAGAATTCTCCCGCGCGCTCTAGGGACAATTCGCCCTCACACTCCCGTGAACAAACTCCAAATGGGTCCAAGCCTCGCGGAGTAACGAACGAAGATGCCGACGCCGAGGTAGAAGAAGAAGTCTTGAGTGAACTTCGGAGAGCAGAAACCGGAGACTTTGATGGAATCACGGGCCTCATTTTAAGAGGAGACGGCCACCTCCTCGTGGGGCGGGGCTCTAAGGACGAGGAGACCCAGAATTTCTTGGACCGTGTTCCCTCAATACTGGTGCGCTGTTGGATATTGTTCTCATAGTGCTGTGTTCGTGAGCCTAGCGTTTTCAGTTATTTTTTGTAATGGACCGTAGCTTGGCGTGCCCATAACTGATTTTTTGAGACGACTTTTGATCCAAAAAGCACCGGCGTGCCTTAGCCTCCTTAAAACGTTTTCTTCTCTGATCTGCTTGAACATTTTACTGCTATTTGAATAAAGTTTTAATATTAGTATTTTTTAAGACTCGTCTTTTTAACGCGAGAAGCATTTTTCGTCTTTCGTACTTATTGCTTCCTCAAGCTTATAGGCGAACTTTCGAGAAGTCTTACATTTTTCAACGTAAGCACAATGCGTTACTGCCTGCAAATTCGCTCACTTCAAAGTTGATATTACAATAAAAATGAACACCTTTGCGTGCCTCCGACTTAAAACAAAGAAATTTCCACAAACCTGCACACGACCTCGCTCACTCTAAACTTTTTTTTTAAGATTTTTGGAAATTGCAATTGAGCGGCCTGCATAGAGATGCGCAACGACGCTTACGCATGTGTAAAATAGTATCTACTTGAACTTTCCTTGAATTTTTCATAGCATTTTTATACTACGACTTCACTTGCTCCTGTGAAAATTTTAATGCTATGTAGAAGTGCAATGCACTTTATGGACTACGTACACAGTTCAGAGGCAGTTGGCGTAAATGAAAATCAACAGTCCTAATGAATATCGTAAATGCTCTGAAAGGCTTCACCGAAGCCACTTGATGGTTAGACTTGAAACTCTTGTGGAGTTTCCTTTCTCATTAGATCGCCTTAACACTTTCCCTGCGATGTGCGCCGCCGGAGGCTCAGTACAACCCGAGCAGAAATGCGTCGTGGCAGGGAAAGTGCTCAATTATTTTCTGCGTGATTTTACCTCAATGCGAGGAGAGTGACTTTAGAGGCTGCGCTTCTGCACCTGAAATTTTCGTGGATATCCTCACGGTTTGCAGAGTTTGGATTTTTGATTTGGGTTCGGTTTTGCTGCAAAGGCTTTTTGCTGAAGTAAGGATGCTGATAATGGTTTGAAAACTTGAATAAGTGAAAGTTAATATCACAATTTATATCCTTAACTTATATTTCGCCTCGAGACTTTGCTCACACTTTTTCGTAAGTATGCTTAAATATTCTATTGCACTTCCTCGTAAACACTGTCACCTGGGGGCTAATGTGTAGTCAAACTCTTCAATTCATTTTGAGCAATTCTTCTTCTATTTATTTTTTTAGTACATCGATTTTTTCTTATGAAAATCATCCATTTTTTTCAGGTGTTTTCGTAGTATCTTTCCAGAGGATGTTCTAACCCAACTGTTATATTTTCAGTAAAGTGTGCCCTTTGAACTACGTTGAATATTCTTCAAAAACTATACGGGTCATGAAGTTGTCTGAAAAATGTCTGCACATTTAAGTCAGCATTACCCCCCCCCCTCCCATTCCCTCAAATGTCTGTACATTTAAGTCAGAATCACCCCACCATTTCCACAAATGTCAGTACATTTAGGTCAGCATTACCCCCCATTTTCTCAAATGGCTGGAATAGACGAAAACAATTCCCTGAGCCAGAGACCCGAGTGTGCTTTTGCACATCGTAGCGAAGGCAGATTTCTACAGGAGAAATATCAATCTCGACCTTAATTTTCTTTTGTTTTTACCTACTTATGTTAATAGAAAGCAGGGGTTCTTCTTCTTATTTTTCCCTTTCACTTCCGAGCAACGACTCGGATCAACGAATCATTTAGGTAATATCCCGCCGCATGTGAAACACAGGATTTCTATGGAGCTTCTTGTGCACGAGAAACTGTTTGAAAGAGCGGATTTCCTCTGCATGCTAAGAGTTGCAAATGCATTGCATGCCCGACTCATTTACGCTCACTTAGAATGTTAAATAATGAGTTGTGTGATCACCTATGCATGATTTTTACATACATCTTGCGAGCGTGTTGATTTATTTTTGTCCTAAATGTGGTTGATTCACGAATAGGAAGAAGCTTCTTAAACTTCCAACACATTTTTATTTATATAAGTGTTTTAAAAAAGTTTTCATTTCCACATAAGATCTTACACTGGAAAACCGTTTTTTATCGCTTAGAATTAATTGTGTAAAAGTTAGCATACATTTTTTAAGTTTCATGTTTTCACTGTTGGCTGACTGTTGAAGTTCTATTTTCGGTACAAATTAAAATCACCATCATGGACAATTTTAACTTTGTTCAATATTCGTGAAATGCTTTCCGTTCAGACGTGGTGGACTTCAATTACAAGCATCAATTAATGTAGCAAACTGGTTTGTACCTTTAAATGAGGACACGGACTGACGACTATGCACAGCATTTGAAAGTTTTTCTCAAAATTATAATGATTCATTAGCTTGGAGTCACCTGAGCGTCAACCTATCAGAATTCGTAATTCGAAGAAGTGCAAATAAAAGCATAGCAAATAGAGATTAGGGAGCGTCAAGTTTTTGTTTCTGAATCCCCGTTTCTTTCAATTGATATTAAAGAAAATGGAATTTTCATGTAGTAAGAATAGCCAGTCTAGAATGAAAAAGAAACATTATGGTTTTGCTTGCAGCGGCAAGGAATTTAATTCGTTTGATCAACGATTCACTTTTTAACTCAAAAGTCAAACAATTTAGGCAATTAGAATTAGTATATCGCTGATATGGTTGCGCCAGAAAGCGTCTTTCTCTTTCGATGAATAATTTAACGTTGTTGTAGCTTTAGTAAAATAAACGTGCCGTGCTGTTTCATGTTTCACTCTTCAGATGTGAAATGGAATTCTAGAAGAATCTGCAACGTATTTGGGAACAAATGTATTGCAAAAATTTCAAATTGAACCTTCTGTGCTGCTGTGCGATGAAGCATGACTTCCAGTAAAATTGCATTGAGTTATTGTTTTTTGCATTTCTTAACTCTGGGCGTGACAACAACAGGAGAGTGCAGAAGAGATGCACGCGGCGGCGGAGGCAGGGGAGACCCGCAAGGTGCGCGGCCTCATCGACCGCAGGAAGAAGGCGTCCGTGCGGGACAGCAACCAGTCCAACGTGCTGCACAAGGCGGTGCTGCACGGCCACTCCGGTGAGGGAGGGTAAATGGAAAAGAATTGAAGGAGACGCAAGCAAGTGATGACGTTAAAAGGAACAGAAAGGATGTAAAGAGAAAGGGGGAGTAAATAGAAGGAAATGTAAGGAATAGGAGGAAATATAAATTTAACAATTGGAACAGGATACTTTATTCCAACAGTGTAGAAGTGCAGTTCAACAGATGCGTTTTTAAATGCCTTATAATTGTCGACAGAACACGCGAGTGTAGTGGGGAATAGAAGCAGCCCTTTTGTTGGCAGGGGGGCACCCATTTTAGGAGCAGGCGGAAACCATTTTAGGGGCAGGCAGAAGCCATTTAAGGGCTAGGCGGTCTCGTTTTAAGTGCGAATGAAATTGCATGCCTTGTACAGTACGATCGTCAGGAAAAAATAGACATCAAACCCGTGTCTCGTCGGGGTGATCAGGTGGGCGTGGCTGTGCCTGGGATGTGACCAGAAGTTTTGGTCATGTATTGAGGGAGGAGTGTGTGTGTTGAATTATTTCTGAGCAGCTCAAGTAATTGCCAAGCCTGAGACAGTAATTAGAAGCGAACTGGTGTTATTCCAGTGAGTATTGCTTTACTTAGAAAAATGTATGGATCGTTCAGTACGGAGCCAATGTGGTTTCCCAATGACTAATGTTCGAAAACAATCTTAGTTCATTGACATTCTCCGTTCAGTAGTGTCTGAGACTCGTAACTTTATGATAGCATTAGACGAGGCCACTAGAATCATACAGTACTGAACACCACACATAGCGAAAACGAGTTATGTACACCACTGTCATCCCCAAACCTTTCTTTGTGTATGGAGTGAGTCGAAGGTATAGAAAGGTAGTCGTAAAATGGTTGAAAATCAATGCAACGCGGGGTGACTTTCACCACTGTGCTCCACTACCCAACTTTGGAGCAACCGGTCTCTGACATTTTAGAAAGCGGCGCTACGCACGTGGGCTTGAAGGGCCCTTAGTTGTATAAAGTTTCGTGAATGTTTCTCGTACAACGGGCGAGAGACTCCTTGATAGCATGAAAGTGGAATATCCAGCAATGATTTCGCGTATTGTGTCTCATAAATGATGCTTACTGAACGTTACACGGGGCGAGTCATACACCCAGTGTAGGGTGCTTAGCGAGTGTTGCTTAGTTTGTGGTACCAAGTGTGTTGCGTCTCGAAACGGTAAGTAGTAGATGAAAAAGATAATAAATACGTGTGCATCAAGTGCTAAAGTGTATAGTACTTGTGAAACATAAAGTACAACGCATTGCAAAACTCGATGTGTGCAGAGGTGATGATAGTTGGTGCTGCATTTCCGTAGATTTAATGCAGGATTAGAGCGACATGGTCTTAAGCATTTTTCATGAGGAGTCTAGATTGGAGTGATAAATCATTCGGAGGTCGGTTTCCATTCGAGCAAAATTTGGATTCATTTTTCAACGCGTATCCAGACGGGAAAATTTCCTTGTTTCGAGAGAGGTGAATGCAAGTTAAACTTCAACCAAGCAGAGAAATGTATATTTTTTCGATACCCGTTACATAATGTCATTCAATGTGCGGAGATACTGACAGTGCGATCACTATTCAAATTTAAATTTCGGCTCTTATTTTGGGTGTAAGTATATACGAGATTTGAGCTGGGTTAAAATACGTTAGGAATTTGCATTTGCATGATAGAAACCCACGAAATTATTTATTATCAACTGCTTTCATTGAGACTGAATACCATAGCCCTTCTCTCCACCTTACCTGACGGCATGAATTCCAAAAGAAATTAAACGTACAAATGGTAGTTGCATATTTAAAAAAAAACACATTTGAAGGAAGTGAGAAGTATTTAAAAGGGACGGAAAGCACATGCTTGATATTCACATAGAGATTATATAAACAACATTTAAAAAGAGAGTGAAGTATATACTCTACATCCGCATGTTTGCTCGTACTTTAAAGCGACATTGTACAAAGAACAGAACCCACATGTCTCTCACCCTCGCATCAACTGGCCCCTCTGTGCAGACCTGGTGCGCTACCTGATGCAGTCGTACCCTGAGCTGCTGGACCAGCAGGACAGGGCAGGCAGGACGCCCCTGCACTACGCAGCAGTGCTCAGGGACGGAGGTCACACCTACAAGATCCTCAGCAAGGCCGGGGCGGACGATTCCATCACAGACAGGGTCAGTTCGTGTGTACGCTTTGAGTAGCGCGCTTGTTCCTTTTTTTGCATTGAATGCTTTGAAATGATTTACGATCTCCTCTGGAGGCCTAGGATAAGCTATAGGCAATAGAGTTAGGTTAGGTTTGTCTAAACTATGCTACGGGGACTAGAGTCCGCAGGAGAGCACTGCTAGGTTACCTCAACGCTAAATAGGCCTCCGGGTCTTCTGTCTTTCCTGCCCACTTTGATGCTTTCCATTTTATCATGCCTTCTTGGCTGGCATTTTTTACCTTTTATTCTTTTTCCTTTTTAACTTGCTGTTCCTATGCGCAGGGAATCCTCTGCGGCGAACACAGATGTGCCCAGATTGTACGTTTTCTGCAGTCCAAACTAAATTACCCTTCTTTTCGCTCTCTTTGGATTACATTTCATGTGGCAAAGGAGCTTGAAACTAACTAATAATTAATCTAATAGCCTAATCTAATGTTGTATAAACTCGCGTGTATTTTGTAATACGTACGCATGTACGAGACTTTGGTCATCTTTTAGTGTAGTTTAATATATTCCTTTGTTACCGTTATATTTCACGGGCATATTTCCTACTTTCTCTGTACTAAAATACCCCTGTATAATTTTTAAGAAACTGAAAGTGAGTTTCGTATTAGCTGAGCGAAATTCAATCAAATGAGGCAAAAATTCGGCTGAAACTCGAAATGATCTTTTAAATCCTGTCGAATAAAGAAGCCGTAGCTTCCATCTTCATTTCGGTGATGGACAGGTTTGTGTGTCATTCCAAGAATCATTTCCAGTGAAAACCGCTGTCATCAAGTCAGAATTAAACGCGGAAATCAAAACTCATACCGCATGATTTTCCACGTATTTTGAAGAAATTTATTTCGCTCTGAAGGACTGAAACCCGTTTTTCTCTTAGTTTTGAATCCACGATTACGTTAAAAAAATCCCTTTTTTAAATTAGAAGGAATTAAAGAAAGAATTTAATATTTTGGATTCTTCAGTATTTGCATCAAAAATACTGAGTTTAGGATGTAAGCTATAGAGCTTCTCATTAAACGAAGTGTTTTTTCACTATTTTTGCAGGACGGACTGTCGCCTGCTAACTACTTGGAAAATCCTGACTCGATCACCGAGAAAGAACTGAAGTCAGAACTGAAAGATGGCATACCTCTGTCAACGGATGCTGCCCCTAGAGAGAAGAGGGAGCAGCCTGGCTCTGCCCACAGTGACCGGCCGGACACCGGTGGTAGCGGAGACGAAGACGGTTAGTGGAAAGTATGTTAACCTTTTTGGTTAATTTGGTTTTTAATCCATTCTATAATTCCATATCCTAAAAATTTCTATTTTATATTATATTTCTAATTCTACATTTCCTAAAAGACAGCCTTTGCCTGATCCGTGATTCACTAGTGAACACGACTGTCCCACAACTAGAGCCACGTGGCGCTGAAGTGGCTGAGTCACAAAGTTGACCTCTTCTTCCCCCGAAAATGTTGAATGTTATTATAGCGTTAACGAATTTGTTGTGTTGTTCATTTTTCTAGACGTGCAACGGAATTGTGGAAGAATCTGCTACCTATCTGTGGGTTAATATTTCGATTTAATTTCCTGCGAGAATGTTGTAATCTGAATTCATGCAATGCATTTTGCATTTTTATTTTGTTCTCTTTTAAAATTCTGGTGTATTTTGTCCTTCCACCGCAATAAGACGACCATTGCCAGCAGAAATTCTAGCCAACGGCTTAGGATTTGAGGATTTTTTGGCGCATTCTGATTTTCAAAAAAATTGGTTACAAGACTAGTTTTAATTCATGAACTAGTTCCTATTTTCTGGTGTAATTGGTGGCGCTGAATTTATAGAATATTAATTGAGAAAAAACCCTCCACTTCCAGTTAATACCAAGGTTGGTGGGAACGTTTACAGTCTTTAAAGTGAAGAGCCATTTCTTATGGTATTGCAATACAACTGAAAAGCACAGCACTGTTGTGGATCAATAAAGTGAAAATGTAATTATACGAGGATGTACTCACTTCTCTAACAAATTCACAGGTGAAATCTTAAGTATTTAAAAGTGTTTCGGTTGAATATGACTAGCTGTGATGTAAATATAGAACATTATTCAACATTTGAAAAACACGGGTACTTTTCCTTTCAAACGAGGCCAAGTTTCATACGGGAAGTTTCAGTGTTTATGACACAATTTAATGCTAAGCATTTTATGATATGGATAATACTTATTCATTTTCGTGGCTGTTTTATCACTAGCATAGCAATACGTGTTGCGAATCCGATGATACGTGAGGTAAAATTGAACTCTTCATCTAAATGAGAAATTAGCCAATATTATCAGTATTATAATACTTGTACAGGTTTATTATCAGCTCTTCTATGTGCGGCTCTGTACGCGTTGTACCGTACCAAGTAGATTCCTTTGCTGCAGTCGTTGGCTTCTCAGTGAATTGTATGCAACACTTTATCATGAGACAACGTCTAGGAGCTTCGAAAGGTTTTCTGTTTAGGCCACAAACTTGCTCATCAACCCGTTCAGGTGGGCTTTGAATGTTCCAATGGAATCTTTAACAGTTACGCAATTCATTAAGAATTAATACTAATCACACCGGTGACGGCATGAAATTGTTGTTTGATGTAACAGTGGCTGATAAGTGATGCTCGTTTGATGATTCGAATTACGTTGATGAATATTTATTTGTTCGAGTTACGTTGGAGATTATTTTGTCAAGCAGCTGCGAAACGTGAAGTAGCTGCCATTTCGTACAGCTTCCTTTCAGCAAAGAGTAAATTTTTCCACAATTGATCCGTTTTATGGAGTGTTACGATGCACGGAAATAATGCAGAGTGCTTCACTTTACCCCTCGTAAACCAAGGAGCAACTGCAACTTTGAATCTTGTCCTTCGATTGTTTTCATTTTATTTCTTAGACCTCTCAAGGAATCATCATCCTTCATCATGTACCAATGATTTGTTTGGCTGTCGCATAAGTTTGCAAATATTTTTGAATTGCGATGTGTCCGGTTAAAATAGTTCAATATTTAGTGGGAATGAACTCCCAAGCGAGTTTGTTTCTCTCTCTCTCTTTTGCTGGAGCGAATTTTTGTCGAAAGAAAGTCGGCCATTCGTACAGCTTAGTTTTTATTTACGCATATTTTTCCATAGTAGCATATGATGACGCGAATTATTTCTTCTAATCAAGGCGAATAGGTAGCTTTATCTATGACCCAAATTTAAGGTAAATTTCTCTTCGATATGGTAGATTTGTCATCGATAGAGCCAATTTCATTCTCCTAAGCGATTAGCATTAGTACAAGCAGCGACGATCGATGTCCTTATAATATTCAAGTAACAGCTTCATATCGTGTGCGTGCTTCACGCGCTGGAGCCTGACGCGCAAGTTTGGAGAGTATCCGAGAACTGTCCCCATAGCGTCACGTGCAAATCCGCATGCGGTGTCGGCCCCATTCCAAAATTTCATCCCGTGACCGGTAAATCAAACGATCGTATGCAAGCGTGCAAAAGCAATTCCAAGGTGGTATTTTCTCATCATACTCAGTATTATTTCATAGTAGGCTCCGCAGCACACTGGTACCGTACTAGGCTCACACTTGGGAAGTAAGGGTTCGACTACTGGCTCGAACAGCCTGATTTTCACGGAACCGCGGGGTGCTTCCCTTAGAAAAAACTAAGCTTAAACGTCACATTCCTCATATCACTCACGCGCCAGTAGCTACGAGGCACTAAAAACCTTACGATGTACTGTAGGTCAACTGAGTTGGAATGAGTAAAGATAATTTTTTAGGTTATGGCATTCGTTCATTGGTTTACAAAGAGCGTATTGGGCTTTAGAGCGCGATTGCGAGTGACGTGAATTTCTACTTATGCCGCGTATCATTTATTTTATAAGTAATAAACAGAATTAAAAATGACTCGTTTATATTTCCTGATATTACTTCTATTTAACTTCAACAACTTGTGTGTAATGCATCAACATTAAGATGTATCATAATTTTTTAATTATGTTCATCCAAATTATACTAGTGCTCACCATAAGTTGTAAATAAAACATCGTCAATGTTAAAAACTTGAAGAAAGTACAAGCTTGCTCAATCGTTCAATAGTTTTTTTAAATAATTTTCAAGTGTTAGCAAGCACCAGGTGAAAAATGAATGTACATCACTTCCAAACAGATGGGCAAAAATCGAGCTCGCATAATTTATGCAGGGATAAAATTCAGTAAATTTGCAGCACTTGAAAAATATGTCAACGTTAAATTTTGAATTCAAGGAATTCTACATTTTTTATCCTACATTACGGAAGATTACCTTCGTTTGACCTGTTATTCGCTTGAGGACCACCACAGTCAAGGCACACAAGCCACGACAATTCAGCTTCCAGCTTTACTCTGTTGGGTGAGCTCAATTTGCAAAAGATAAGAATGCTTACTCCCAATTACTAAGCATTCTGTAAATTTTCCGTACGCCTTTAGCGATATGCCTTCAAAGCTCGTGTCTTTTTAAAATACTAGCGCTGGGTGCGCTGTGGGGGAGGCTGGGGTGGGTTTTCATGACTACGATATGCAGCAACTGAGCAAAATAGAGTTTAGATCTTAGTGCGCCGTGAAGAAAACGATGGGAAACGTATTTGATGAAACCAAAAGGATACGAAAAGAAAAAAGCTTGGGTGAACAAATTGAGCTTGTTGTGTGCAGTGCTTCCACATTGTTCTGTGTTCTAATACAGTTTAACGAGGTCATTTTGGTGTCTGATCTGCACACATCACAGCGTTCTGCATTGTAACTTACGTTTGGGCTGGAGAATAGTCACTATTGTTTGCTCGATGTCTTGTGTGTTTTTGTGTTTTACTTGTTTGTGCATGTTATTATGTGCTAGTGAGATCTTTTACACATCTTGATTACATTAGCTTGTTTCTTACTCGTAGCATGGCTGGTTGCCCTTTCGCTGCATGCTATTCATTTGGAATTCGGGGCTACTAATTTCGTATTCTATTCCGGACCGATATTTATTAAAAATAAGCCTGCATTGCAATGCAGGACAAAACATCGTACCCTACAAGTCCGTGTTTAGATAATGCTGTATCAGCCTAGCAAGTACACAGCAAACGTTTCCCTTTAGTGTTCCACTCGCATTGGGTCTTGTCGTGGTTGTAAAAGTTCAACTTCGCTCTTGAGATGTAAAAAATTGAGGAAGTTGACAGCTCTCTCCCTCCATTTCGACTTCGGAAGTGCCCTCCTTAAATCTTGCTTTTGGCTTCCCTTGATTTAAATTGGGTATCAAATTGTCCTAAAGTTATCTCAGCTTCCCACAAAGCGATAAATGCGTGAGTAATAGTAACGAAAGCTAATAAATGAAGAAATTAAAAGGTAGAAAACACAAAAAAAAACAATGATACGCGGTAAAAGATATGAGAGAAGTTCAGTGATGCCGGGAGCTGGAGCGACGTACAGACTGGGCCGCGGCTCCGGGCAGGAAGCCAACTCACGACCTCGGTCTCCACTCCGCATGCTCGTCGCACTCTTGTTCCAACACGAATATTTTCACGACATCCGAACGGTTTTTACTTGGCTTTGACAACAATCAAAGATTATTTCATAAAGCTTTTGCACGTGAAGCACAAATTTTGAGGATTTTATCTCTAAAGATTTCTATTGATAACTTTTGATGATTCTTTGAACTTCTTTATTTGCTCGAATCAAATGGAACTGGATCCAAAGCATTCTTTGCAATTTTTGAGGAGGTCCAGGACGTTTAAAATTTTTTGCCTTGGATGCCTACATAAAATAAAAATGTTTCTCCAAGTAGTGTTATTCCTGAGATAAATTTCGTACTGCTTGTACGTCATTGTATGAATATATTTTTAATTCTATTTTGTCACTGCCTGTATATTCATAGATCACGTTTAATAGATGAAAGGCATGCAGCTCATATCTGCTAAGATGTTAATAACGTAAACTCTCGTTATTCTGCCGTAATGTTAAACGTTAGAAATGGGGCGTGAATGAAATAAATTCGAAGATGTGCAACTATCTGCGGCTTGTGAGAGAATACATGATGGTAGAAAACGATCCACCTCCTTTTCCCACGCAGACTTTCTGACCAGCCGACAGGGAGGCCTTAGGAACGCTGACTCGAGGACTCTAAGCCTCATCGATAGAGCCTATACGGAGCTCAGAACTAAAAAATCCAAGTCACTATTGCGGAAGCATCTCTCACCCTCCATCTTCGAGGAAATAAAACGGCGGGTCACTTCCAACGGAGGAAGTCTCCTGGACGTCATCAAGTTGGGCGTGACCAATTTAGATTCCAAGATTGGAGTGACGGCCGTCGATGCTGAAAGTTATTTCGTGTTTGAAGAGCTTTTCGATCCTATCATTAGAGACTATCATGGTATAGAGGAGGAGGACCTGGTTCAACCCCAAGCCAACTTTGGGAGCGGAGACTTGGTGGGAGATTTTGACAATTTTGGAACATACGTCGTTTCTACTCGTGTTCGATGTGCGAGAAACATAGACGGTTACCCGTTTACACCTCTTATGACCAAAGAGCAATTATCGGAACTTGAAGGGGAAATTGTTCCGCTTTTGGAGTCTCTCGATGGTCCTTTGGAAGGTAAATATGACCCCGTGAGCGCATTGTCTGAAGAGGAAGCCGAAAAGTTGTTGAAGCAGTTTTCTGAGTCCGCTAACACGGGCAGGTATTGGCCGACGGGTCGAGGCATTTTCTACAACGAGGATTATACTTTGGTTATTTTGGTGAACGACCAAAACCACTTGAAGATAATATCAATGGAGGACAGCGGAGATCTCCGAGGAGTGTACGACCGTTTCATCGATGCCGTTAATAGCATAGACGAGAAGTTTGAATATACATTTTCGAACAAGCTCGGGTTTTTGACGGTTTGCCCCTCTAATTTGGGATCTGCCATGGCCTGTTCGGTTCGGTTGCATGTGCCGCGGTTGAACCGAGAGCAACAGGTGCTGCAAGAGATCGTAGAAAAACTAGAGTTTCGGGCTCAGAAAGTGAAAGAAGATCTCGACGGAAGCAACGCAGATCTTTTCGACGTTTCATATCGCTGGCCTCTTGGATGCTCTGAGGAAGAATCCATCGTGGAAATGTATTCTGGAATTTTAGAGATAATCTCCATGGAAAGGCGTCTTGAAAATGCTGGAAGAGGACAAAAAAGTCAAAACAGAAATAATTCACTGTGATGTTTTAGAGAGAAATAAGAGTGTATGCATTTATAATGTTTCTAGAGCTACAAACCAAATGATTAGGTTTGCTTCATATCGTTCATAGACACTCTTCTTATGCGTACTAATATTTGTAGATAGAAGCCTCATAAATTCAACGTATCAAACTCTCAAATATAGTGAAATCTTTAATGAGAATTCAAATAAGTGGCTGTGACCACTTACTGATTGACTTTAACAAAGGCCGAGTCTGGTTTTGAAGACTCTTATATCGAAAAGCATACTTTTGTTATCTGCATTGTCATCTTGAAAATGACTAAACAAAAAAATACCTTTGCATCACAAATTGATTCTTTCTAAAAACTTGAAATTATTGCGTTTGGTGTCTGCAGTTTTAGTAAAATCACATTTCCAGTTTCAACGTACAAGCTTGTACTTGTGTTGTTTGATACCTGTAGTTCCTGCAACTCGCGTGCAGTGTGTGTAACTTACTGTGCCAGTGAGCCTGACGGAGTGAACCGTTCAGCTGTGACAGACGCAAAGCTTGAACCTAATCCTGCATGAAGAGTGTCACTCTACTGGTTTCCAGTTGATGAGCGACCCTGAAAAATCTGTCGTGACAGAGACGTCTGTGCAGACGGGATTTTCCATGCCCACTTCACCAACTTCGAGCACTTGCTGCTACAGGAGAGCAAACGTGCCAGAGGCATAGAATGCAGTAGGATGTTCTTGGGAGCTAAAGAATTGAATAGTGTTAGAAATTTGCTCGTGAAAAAGTTTCAGTTCATTCCTTGAATTGACACGAATTTTTGCTTCCTGCAGGAAGCACGCTTTACGGAGGAGAAGAGAGCTCGGCGAAAGTCGACTCGAGAACGTTGAGCTTGATTGATAAAGCCTATGCGGGGCTTCGCGTTGAGAAGTCCCACTCACTATTAAGGAAGCATCTCACCCCACAAGTATTCGAAATGATCAAGCATCGCGCGACCGTTAATGGAGCAAGCTTACTGGACGTCATCAAATCGGGAGTTATGAATGCTGACTCCAGCATCGGGGTCTACGCCCCTGATGCAGAGAGTTACGATTTGTTCAAAGAACTGTTCGACCCAATCATTGACGACTACCATGAAGTTCAAGGTCAAAGAATCCAGCATCCGCCGATGAACTTTGGTAGTGCTCATTCATTAGGGAACTTCGACGATTTTGGAACGTACGTTGTATCAACTCGAGTTAGGTGTGCTAGGAATATTGAAGGTTATCCTTTCAATCCGCTCCTCACGAAAGACCAGTACGATCAAGTCGAAGATGAGATTACTACCGTTCTGGACACGCTGGATGGTGACATGGCTGGGTATTACCGACCACTTGGCAGTATTTCAGAAGAGGAGAGCAAGAAGATGATAGACGACCACTTACTCTTCAAACAAGGGGACAGGTTTTTGGAAGCTGCCAATGCTTGCAGGTTTTGGCCGCATGGTCGTGGCATCTTCCTGAATTCGGATTCTTCTTTAATTATTTGGGTCAATGAAGAGGATCATCTGCGGATCATCTCCATGCAGAAGGGTGGAGATTTAGCAATGGTTTACAATCGTTTCGTGAGAGCGGTTTCGACCCTAGCCGAAATTCTCCCCTTCTCCCACTCGAGCAAACTCGGCTTCCTCAGTTTCTGCCCTACCAATCTGGGGACAGGCGTCAGAGCTTCTGTTCACATCAAGCTGCCAAACCTGATGAAGAATCCTCAGTTGCTCGAAGACACTGCCGATAAATACAATCTACAAGTTCGAGGAAGTAAAGGAGAACATTCGGAAGTACAAGGGGGAATATTTGATATATCGAATAGAAGACGCTTGGGCTTAACAGAAATAGATGCTATGACTGAAATGTACCTGGGAGTATCGGCTATCATCGTCATAGAACGACAACTTCAAGAGAATAAAAAGCGCAGGAGTCGAAACTAGGACCAAGAGGTTCGCAAACTATTTGATTTTACTCCTTAAAAGCCACTAGGAAGATGCACTTTCCGGGTGCGCAAGTTAGGATTTTATTGAATTTGCATGTCTGCGTTTGAATTATAAGTTCGTGTTTGGCAGTAAAATCTCCCCGGGAGACCTAGGATAGGCAGTAAGGTTGGGTTAGTAGGATTTAGCTCTCGTATTGTACGGGGACTGGCAACCGTTAGGGGCACTGTTTGGTTACCACGGCGATAGATAAGCCTTCTTCGCACGTTACCTTTTTTCGCCTTTTTTTCATCTTCATTCTTAACAAGCTGCTGCTATGTGAAATGTATCCTGTGCCGAAAAACGTTGTGCATAAGCTACCAGTTGTCTCAAGTCCATACTAACGGTCCCTAACCTTTCGTGGTGGCCTAGTCCGAATCACGGAAGCGCTACTATCAACATCTACTACTATTACTACAACAACAAGAAGTAAAATGTAACGAAGTGTTTGAAAAACTCAATATTTTGATTTTTTTAATTTGAATGGTTATCAGTCGATCTTCAGTTTGATGCATCATGATCGTTCACATTCGGAGATACTCCCGATTGCTTGCCGCACACAATCATAGGCAATCCTCTAGGATTGCAGGTTCAGGTAAATCTCATCGTTTAAAACTACTACCTAGCATTAGTGTAGCTGTGAAGTTGACCCTGGAATGGTAACCCTAAATCTAAGGTTACGTGAACGAGAGACTCTTAGTCTTAAATTCAATGAAAACAATGGGATAAGAGAAACCCAAGGTTACCATTTTATGGTTAAATTATAATTCTTTGTTCAAATCACTGTCGCATTTGTTTATTGGCTAAAATTGAATGTTCTTGCAATTCTAGTAATGCATTTCATTTTTGTTTTTCAGGCATTAGCATGTGATGATTGTCCACCGTATATTCAAACCGCATTGTTCAGTAATTGTGAATGAGTATAAAATTGTAACTTAAGATGAGCATATTTTTTTTTGCAGCTTTGTGTGAGTAGAGACTGAAAACTATTCGTTTACTATTATAGAATGTTCAAAATTTACTAGAGAAAACTTGTTCCTCTATGGTACTTAATCAGACCTGCCTCGAATATTTGCATCCCGGATATTTGATTTTCTGTACCGCATTTTCCCTAAATTTTAGAGCTTGTTATTTGCATTGGATTTTCATGAGAGTGCGGCTATTTAGTTCTCGTTTGACTGACAACCGAAAATAGCTTGATTAAGAATGTAAGGCATAAGTGGGTGATTCTTAGTCACTATTAGAATGTCTGAAATACTAACTGCATAATAAATTTTCATTGCAAATTCCCATTGCAATTGCTCGTGTACTGCAATATGTATCTAGTATTTTGAAATAGTAACAATCATCTGTATCTGTTTAAATTTTTGCTCTTAACGGTGTCCATTACAGTTTATTTTATTACAGTTAATGTCCGTAAACGTTTATATCGTTATAATTAATTATGTCCGTTACAGTTTATTTTATTAAAATTAATAATGCCCATTACACTTTTTTATTAAAATTAATAATACCCATAACAGTTTCTTCTATCATGATTTATGTTAGCTGTCTTTGATTCACAGTTTTATGTCCGATGGCTTTGCAGTGACGAACGAGCATGTTGAAAGCCAAAACTCCCATATTTTTATTCAATTTACACTCGCATGTTTAATTGACACTTCAAATTCTCACCGGAGAGGAGCGATGCTAAAACTGATTCTCCTTCGACGTTCGCGTTTAGTCGCTCTCTCTTCGTCGCTTCAGCTTGGGGACTGGGCGTTCCCCACGGGTTATCAAAATAGCTACGACAAAAAACTGTTGTTGATCAATTCTTGTCACTGACGGTCGCCAACTTCAGTGCGTCGGTTATTATTTTTTTGGTGGGAGGAGAGGGGGAGGGGGAGGCCTTCATACGACCTGAGTATCGTGAAACAGACGTGTGCTCGAGTGCCGCCGACATCAGTATTCAATTTTTCTTCTCTTGCAAACATTTGCTGGCACGAGATAACGTCTGGAGTTGTTACTGATACGAATAGGGTATTTTAAAAATACGAAGGTGAAACTTTATTTGTTCAGTGAACTGTTGTTTCGAAATAACGCTGAGTTTTCAACTTAAAGTTAGTTTATGTTTGCCTAATATTAACAAACTGATTGAGCTGTATTTAACTTACATGTCGAGTGAGATAAAATAGGCGTTTCAAATATAGTTAAAAGAGTACTCTGTCGTACATTAATGTAGTTAAAAGAGTACTCTGTCGTACATTAATGTATTTAAAAGAGTACTCTGTCGTACATCAATGTAGTTAAAAGAGTACTCTGTCGTACATTAATGTAGTTAAAAGTGTACTCTGTCGTACATTAGCAGAAGCGTGCCATGTCTGGTACCAACTTGTAATTTTGAGCTTGCATTCAATAAAACTGAATCTTGGTTGTATTAATTCTCGTTTGAAAATACCTTGTCTCGATTATTCGGAATTTCTACGAGCTGTGTTGTATTTTAGTGCCAAGTTTTCTTTGAATCCATGTGTAAAGCCTAATAAGAACATTGCTTTGAAATTTACCGTTTAATTTTTTGAATTAGGAATTTTTTTAAAGCTATATTTTGATCATTTAAATATGCTTGTAAGGCGTCTTTCAAACATATTTGTACAAGTATATCTTGCTTTTAGAAAAATATATGCAATATTTTCCTGCTTTGTATGAGCGTTTTGAAATATTTTTATTAGTTAATTCATCAAAGCTGCCCCAAGTATCGTATAATGAGCTCACACTTGCATACTTTTGGACGAACATACTTTAGTTCCAACATCATTAAGCTAGCCAAGACAGCTATGTAAGCACACGTCCACCTGAGGACTATACTAAGTAAGATGCAAACAGCTTTAGCTAGGCCTTCAGGACTTCTATCCTTCGTGCCTACTTCGCTACTTTCCGTCTTCATGCCTTTTTCTCAATTAGTCTTCTTTTCTTCCTCTCCTTTTTCAATTTGTTGTGTCTATTAGCAAAGAATCGTCAGTGGAAACGCATAAACTCCTGTTCATAGATTTTTCGTTTTCTGTAGTCCATACTAAATTATTCCCTCTTTTCGGTTTCTTTGGATCACATTTAATTATGGAATGGAGCTTTAAACTTAGTAATAATCTTATCTACCGAGATACAACACTAATCTAGATTTTCAATCGCTGCAATGTAGCTAATGTGTTTTGATTATTAAAGTACATAGCTTTCAAAGTTAATATTTTTTTCAATGATAAAAATACATTATATTTAATTAGCTTCATCAAATCGCTCATAATTAAAACTTTCAATCGCTCATCAATGTCGGCGAAGAAAATTGTCATCTCCTTGGAAAATAAAAGAAAAAAGTAAGAGTAACAAGACGAGAGCGTTTACAAGGGCTTCCGCTGCGCGCAGTTGGGTGAGTTTATCATCATTATTATTATTCGTTTTGTTATTCGAGTGACCAAAAACATATTTATCTCAGTGGTTCTCAAGCTTTCTTATCGATACCTCAACACGTCATGAATTTTGGCCCTTTGTTGTGCGGTTCACTTCTTTTGTTCTTAAAAAATGCGTTTTTTAATCTGTCCCAGGGTTTCTTCACGTAGATCCTTTTACGTGCCTTTTTTTATAATGTATTCACGAAGCTCGTGCAATCCTTTTAACTTTGATAAGAGTGTAGTATTTTCTGGCACGTGCATACAGTGAAGTTGAGTTACAGTAAGGTGACACAAACGAGCGCTCAGCCTGGTCCGATTTATAGACTCATTTTCCATTTCGAGCAAACACGCTATCTTAAAAAATCACTAACTTGTAAGATAAATTTGGTTCAAGTGAAACTGTTGTGCACCAAACCCCGAGTTATACTTTTGAGTTTGATTAGAGGGAGCTTCATAAATTAGTCTGTTGGCTGCACGTCGACAGTTACACAAATTCCCAATGCAAAAAGGAGGCTTGTCGCTGTATCAGAAAGAGAGTTCACCCAGCAACAAAGGGCCAAAAAAAATATAAATTATGATCCAAACGCTATTACCAATTTCTGTAATTTTGTGTTTTAAAGATGAGTAATGTTATCCTTGTTCGAGTACTGGCTAAAAGTCATGCCAGCACACGCTAGCTTGAGGATCACTGTTCGCACCCTCACGCAATGTATATAAAACCAGCGAGCTCAAGGGACAGCGCAATCAACCCACGTCTTCATCAAATTTTGACTCTATTCATTATTTTTCAGGCTGCCGATTTTGAACAACGATCGATTTCTTTCGCAGGCCAATCGCAGAATTTTTCTGTGTTTCAACCAAAGCAGGATCTTGTGTAGATTCTTAGCCTTTCAAAAATTTGTACTTCGATCGAACGGCTGTTTTATGTTGTTCATCGTAACGCTTATTTGCAGCGCCTATGAAAGAGCACAACTGCCGCTGCTTCTGTGAATTATACTCGTGTAATTGTATTTTTTCCTTGTATTGTGTATACAATGACTCACGTTTCGTGTATTTTTCAGATTTGTTCTAAAAAATACAGCCAATTTATATGAGCGCAGGAATATTTGGCTAATTTTAGTAAAATTCCCTACATTTTTGAGAAAATTCTAGTTTAGAAAAATATTAAGCTGCAACATACGTATGTACATTACTAGCACGGGTGTCTGTCTAGTTTTCTAGCACAGCTTTCTAGAACTTGCAGATTTAAATCATAACATTTTTGACTGCAGCTGCTGCCCATTTACCATTGTAATGATGAGACTATTCGTTCAAATTAAGTTTTCGAAAATTGTATTGCTCATACCATCGCCGTAGAACCATGTACAGGAAATATTCATACCTAAGAGTAGACAGTATTTCCATTGAAGAGCTTGCGTAAGCAATATTAACGACAACGAGAGAAAGTTTAGTGAAGGCTGAAGCGAAATTGTAACACTAGATATATTTAATTAGCTTCAGAAAATATTTCCCAAATATGTAGTCATGATGTAACCAACGAAAGAATTTATCCATACAAGCGTAGTTGAAAGTCTAACAGTTTCCTAGCTATAATTTAGTAGATACAATTTTCTCTTAGTTGTAGAAGGTAGTTATTAAGTGTCCGAGGGATGAAATAAAGAAAATAAATGTTACCCAAGCATATGTAGAGTTTTCTGGCATTCTTTTAACGTTTAGTAAATACAACTTGGGACGCATTTCTACTCGAGCCGCACCAGTTCATCTTCCAGTTATTTACTAACCACGGAAAACATATCAAAATCTAAAACAATGATCAGACCCTGACACTGATTCTCGGTGTTTTAAAATGATTTAAAACCAACCGATATTTTTGAATTATGGCGATTACCTCAGGGTTCAATTTTAATTTGTTATATCATTTCAGTTTATGTTGCCACCAGAAATTACTAACGTGCAGAAGTAGGTGGTATCTGCTGACGTTGGTGCAGAAGTAGGTTCAAAAGTAGAGGGTATCCAAAGAAGTACGTGGTATCTCCAGAAGTAGGTGGTATCTCCAGAAATAGGTGGTATCTCCAGAAGTAGGTGGTATCTCCAGAAGTAGGTGGTATCTCCAGAAGTAGGTGGTATCTCTAGAAGTAGGTGGTATCTCCAGAAGAAAGTAGTATCTCCAGAAGAAGGTAGTATCTCCAGAAGTAAGTAGTATCTCCAGAAGTAGGTGGTATCTCAAGAAGTAAGTAGTATCTCCAGAAGTAGGTAGTATCTCCGGAAGTAAGTAGTATCTCCGGAGGTAAGTAGTATCTCCAGAAGTAAGTTGTATTTCCAGAAGTAAGTAGTTTCTCCAGAAGTAGGTGGTATCTCAAGAAGTAGGTGGTATCTCCGAAAGTAAATGGTATCTCCGAAAGTAGGTGGTATCTCTGGAAGTAGGTGGTATCTCCGGAAGTAGGTGGTATCTCCGGAAGTAGGTGGTACTTCGGAAGTAAGTGGCATCTTCAGATGTAGGAGGTATCTTCAGCTGTAGGAGGTATCTTCAGATGTAGGAGGTATCTTCAGATGTAGGAGGTATCTTCAGATGTAGGTGGTATCTTCAGATGTAGGAGGTATCTTCAGATGTAAGAGGTATCTTCAGAAGTAGAAGCTTTTTTCAGCTGTAGGAGGTATTTTCAGAAACAGATGGCATCTCCCTCCAGAAGTAGGTGATAGGGTAGTGTGATTTACGACGCCAGTTGTGCCTGCTCCTCATTTGCTTCGTTGAAGTGTTCGCACTCTTACTTGTGTGCGTGTGTGTCTCGCAATTTTTGCTATAGAAGTTGTGCACGTTGCGATAGCGTTGGGGCAGCAAATCTCCAAGTGTGGCATTTTTCGTGCTGTGGTTTTCCTTTTAAGTTGATAGTCAAAATTAGCTGTCTTTGAAGAATGTTTTGTTCACTATCATTAATTGCGTGTTAATAGTGCCCATAACTCAGTGAAATTACAGATTGAGCCAAATGTTGACTCATTGAGTGGATAGTTTGGCTGTTGATATTTGCTCTCTGAAGTTTTATAAGATTAATGTATTTTATAGAATTGTCTTTACTTATCTCGTATAATTCACTGTTCAACTTATAATTCCTTACATCAACCCTTTATTAAAAAATTATTAATCTACCGTTTATGAGAATGAGAGCCTCAACAATCATTGTTCCAAACGACGACGATATTTCCTGATTCTTGCTCTGATTTGAAATTTTCAGTTAGTGTCTCGCATCTAAAATTCCTATTTTTTTACGGGCATCGTTGATTACATCGCTGTGAATCCTAATTGATTTGCAACAACACGTTTCTGTTACGTCGGTTCCTTGGAGTAATGTAGTTAACTTAATTTTCATAAATTTTCCCTCAGAGGGTGCTGGATAGGTAGTAGGGTTATGTTAGGTAGCTGAGGACTAGCGTACCCAGAAGGCGCTATTGGGTTAGCTGAGCTATAGGTAGGCCTGCGGGGACTTCTCCCGTAACAACTAATAATAAGCGGTATTATGAGAATATTTTACTTCCAACCCCAACAGTGTTTTTACGCAATTTTAATTCATTCAAGTACCTGAAAGATTCTTTATTTTTCGTTTTTGTCCGACAACTTTATGTATAAAATGTACATTGAAGCTTGAATTATCATCTACAAGATACCGAAGCTCATGCTTTCTCAGTCGTAAGTGTAAATAATTCTATGCAATTCCACTTCTATACAGGGTGTCCCAAAAAATGCATAGCTCACTTTAAAATATCAATAATTCACCTATTATAAAACCGATCTTGACTAACTCAGTCCCGTTAAAGGTATACTTTAATCAGTATTCGTGATATCCTTCTTCAACTACTTCGGCTTCATATTAGGCGAATTATGGTTATTCTAATGTAAAGTATACTTTTGTCAGACTCCCTGCATATGCCTCTCCTGATACAGAAAAATACCACCAATTCTCATTCGCACTGACGTGCAATGATTGTTTCCATTTTTCCATCAACTTAACTTCCTGAAGCAGGGGCAGCAGAGGCCTCCGAGCCCCCCGAGCCCCCCGAGCCTCCCACACCTGAGGAGGTGACGACCCCCGATGACGACCAGGGCTCGGCAACTCAGTACCCCAACGTGTGGACTGACGAAGGAGAGTACCTCGCTAAAGGTGAGTGTCCCTCTCGTGGTTGGCGGTAAATGGGGTGTCAAATTTCAGTATTGAACAATGATAATGCAGTTCCGTTCAAAAGTGCAAGACCACATGAAATAGTGGGAAAAATTTAAGCTTTTATGATTGGATTTTGTCAAAGTTGGATTCTAATTGATACGAGTAGACGTCTTCCACCAAAAATGACGGGGCAAATGATTATAATGACATACCAACCAACGCTGCCCTATTATTATATAGTGGGATCTAATATGTAGTGAATTGCTGGAGATTATTTTAATGACTTTTTTTTAGCAGTCGCTGGAGAAATAATGCTACTATGTATATCAACCCCATGTGTGCAGTTATGTTTTTACAAATAAATTTGAACATATAATGGAATTTTAGGCTCGAGTCATCTCTCGTCCAATTGGAATAATTAGCTGCTTCACACACTTGAACACCGATCTGTTCTGGAGGAACGTTCCTGTTGGAACTGTAAAGAACACCAAGAACAAACCTATCTTACTGTAGTGAAGCATTTCAAAATATTCGTATCTGATACTTCAAGAACTTTGAAGAGCTCACGCAGCTTATCTAAATGAACTATTGAGTTCACGCTTATCTTGTGTATGGGGACTATTAAGAACACGTGTACCTTATCTTCAGGAACTACTAAAACAACACATATATCTAAATGAGCAATTTAAAGCACACGTATCATATTTTACACGAGGAATAACGAACAAGTGCATCTTATCCTATAGTAACAATCAGCCACAAATACATCTCATTCTCCAGGAGTGATCAGTAACATTCTTTATCAAATTAACTGGAAGAGACACAACCAGCCTAACTCCCTGTCCTCCGCAGCTCTGGGGGACGCCCTTACCAAGAGCTTGGCTGAGGTGAACGCCGCCCGGCCGCCCGACCCCGTCAGTCACCTGGCGCTGATGCTTTACAGTCAACTGCTCGACCCCGCCGTGCCTCACAAAGCGGTGAGAGCTGCGGTGTTGTGTTGCCCCGCACTAGCGCGGTGCCCCACATTAGCGCGGTGCCCCACATTAGCGCGGTGCCCCACATTAGCGCGGTGCCCCACATTAGCGCGGTGCCCCACATTAGCGCGGTGCCCCACATTAGCGCGGTGCCCCACATTAGCGCGGTGCCCCACATTAGCGCGGTGCCCCACATTAGCGCGGTGCCCCACATTAGCGCGGTGCCCCACATTAGCGCGGTGCCCCACATTAGCGCGGTGCCCCACATTAGCGCGGTGCCCCACATTAGCGCGGTGCCCCACATTAGCGCGGTGCCCCACATTAGCGCGGTGCCCCACATTAGCGCGGTGCCCCACATTAGCGCGGTGCCCCACATTAGCGCGGTGCCCCACATTAGCGCGGTGCCCCACATTAGCGCGGTGCCCCACATTAGCGCGGTGCCCCACATTAGCGCGGTGCCCCACATTAGCGCGGTGCCCCACATTAGCGCGGTGCCCCACATTAGCGCGGTGCCCCACATTAGCGCGGTGCCCCACATTAGCGCGGTGCCCCACATTAGCGAGGCGCCCCTCATTAGCGCGGTGCCCCTCATTGGTGCAGTGCCTCTCATTGGTGCGGCACCCCTCATTGGTGCGGTGCTCCTCATTAGTGCTGTGCTCCTCGTTAGTGCGGCGCCCCTCATTGGTGCGGCGCCCCTCATTGGTGCGGCGCCCCTCATTGGTGCGGCGCCCCTCATTGGTGCGGCGCCCCTCATTGGTGCGGCGCCCCTCATTGGTGCGGTGCCCCTCATTGGTGTGGCGCCCCTCATTGGATGCGGCGCCCCTCATTGGATGCGGCGCCCCTCTCGTTAATGAGGTGTCTCTCTGTGGTATGATGACCCTTGCTGACGATTTGCATAATAGGAGCAATATCTTTGATAGGCATATCTTGCCACCGGTGTTCGGTGGGTTTTTCGATACCTTTTGGGAATTGGAAGCGGCGTCATGAGCCTGGTGCCAACTGTGCTGTCAGTGCTGGCTGGGATCTGACGGGAATCAAGTTTCCTTTGCGTGTTAATTAGGTAAAGTTATGTTTCTCTAAGCTTCCTGTTCACTCTGGTGAACTGCTGACCAAGTCAAACAGGTGTTCACTTTCGTGTGGGATGCATTATTGTAACTCGCCGTATATTGTAACTCGCCAGCTTATTGTAACTCGCCGTATAAACCAAACTGCCTTGCTAGAACTTGCACTAGTCTCTCTAGAGTATTTTATGAAGACGAATTGATTTTTAATTGGTGTTACGTTAATGTGCAGAAACGCGAGGCTTCTCGGGAAAATTCAGCGTACAGTTCCGGCCAGTCAACGAGGTCGAATTCAACCATTGCCATGCAGACCGTCTTCAGCAATGACAATAATAACAACAACAACAGCGCTGGTAGCAGCAACGGAAGCGGTGGCAACGGCAGTAAGAATGGTGGACGCAGGAGACACGTCAGGGTGAGTTGGGTGCACAAATCTGAGTAGATGTGCTCGTTGGGTGCACAAATCTGAGTAGATGTGCTCGTTGGGGGCACAAATCTGAGTAGATGTGCTCGTTGGGGGCACAAATCTGAGTAGATGTGCTCGTTGGGGGCACAAATCTGAGTAGATGTGCTCGTTGGGGGCACAAATCTGAGTAGATGTGCTCGTTGGGGGCACAAATCTGAGTAGATGTGCTCGTTGGGGGCACAAATCTGAGTAGATGTGCTCGTTGGGGGCACAAATCTGAGTAGATGTGCTCGTTGGGGGCACAAATCTGAGTAGATGTGCTCGTTGGGGGCACAAATCTGAGTAGATGTGCTCGTTGGGGGCACAAATCTGAGTAGATGTGCTCGTTGGGGGCACAAATCTGAGTAGATGTGCTCGTTGGGGGCACAAATCTGAGTAGATGTGTTCGTTGGGTGCACAAATCTGAGTAGATGTACTCGTTGGGTGCACAAATCTGAGTAGATGTGCTTGAAAATGTCGTAAGTAGTACAACTGACTGCATTGAATTTTCAAAGCTGAATTGAATTCTCTTTTTCGGTTCGGTAAAAAGATCCTGCTCTTTTGGTATCGATCCGTAAACAACTAGTATTTCAAATCATTGATTCGAAAAGCTCAATACTGTTTATCCCTTGACTTTCTGAACAGTTAAAATGTTCGATAGAACCTCGCAATACAAACATACGAAAATTCATCTCCACCTACAATTAATCTTGAGTTTCGATTAAAAATTGAGTAAATTCGTAAATGGAATCAAATCGTCAGCCAAATTTTTTTGGTACTGCGAGTTCTCGTTAGTGGAGGAAGGGTGTTCATCGCGCCGAGGTCCCGCTCAAATTTTAATGCATCTAGCTCAGAAAGTGTGACGCAACTCTTGCATTTTTGACCAGGACCGGAGTGGTCGGAATGCCCTGCACCTGGCGGCAGAGAAGAACCATGCGCCAACCTTGTTCCTGAAGCTGGTGCGAGCTGCTGGAGTGAGGCTCGTGGCGGAGAGGGACGCCGAGTACAAGACTCCCAGGGACGTGGCGGCCCACAACCAGCTGCAGGACAACGTCAAGGAAATTGACAGCTTTGTGTGCAGTCTCGCTGCTGCTGGTGAGATGTTCCGCTCTGTGGAGTCCGTAATGCAAAGATTTTGCTCGACCGAAATAATCTATATTTTGCACTAGCGGAGTTGTTCCAGAATAACAACTCCTCAGGAGGGATTGGATAGGCAATAGGGTTAGGTTAGTTGAGTTTGTCTATCCTAAGTTCTGGGACTGCCGACCCCAGGGGACGCTGGTAGGTTACCCAAGCTAAACCCTTCGGAACTTTTGTCTTTTGTGTACAATTTGCTTCTTTCATTTTCATATCTTCTTCGCTCTTTACTCGCTATTTTTCTAACTCTTCCTTCATAACTTGCTGTTTCTATGTGAGTGGGAACGCAACTGTGCATAGATTCCATAATTTCTGAAGTTTAAGCGAAATCGTCCCTTCTTTTCGCTCTTTTTGGATCTCATTACATGTAAATAGGGAGCTTTAAATTAGCAAATAATCAACTCTAACCTAACCTAACATGATCTAATCAAGAAAAGTGATAAGTGCTTAGAATTTCCGTCGACCTCAATGAAATTGATGGTTTTATGGTACGAGTTGCCGCTATCAGAGGTGGGCAGGATACCGCTGTGGCTCCATTTTTAATCGCGTGTCATTAAATCTTTTGGTGACTCGTACAACGAAGAACCCTTTGCATCACGAGGGGCACTTCATGGTGGAGTGGTTATTTGACTGATTTTCATGGTGTTCTATAATTTTATTCGGCAGAATGATACTCAACAAATAGAACGAGCGTTTCACTGGGTAGTACATTCTTCATGTGCTTTGAAATGTTTCCCCTCAGGGGGCATAGGATAGGCCATAGGCA
>VOMN01052150.1:0-13158 GCA_014899125.1 Orchestia grillus | reverse complement strand
AAATTTGAAGAATTTATGAATTTGTAAATTGGATACTGTACATATATTAGTATAGGTGTCAAAGAATTTTTTGACAAAAATATTCACGAAAGTTAGTTAAACATTAATATGTGCAAATTTTCGACTGAGCTAAAATATAATTTAACGGGCTTTTAAATTAACGGGCTGTTTTTTCTAAAAATGTATGAATAAATACAAATGTATTTATTTGTAACGGACGAATTGGACAAATTCTATTTACAAATGCAACGTTAAAAATTACGTTACAAATTCCAATTTACGTTTATATTTGAGTTTGTAGAATTTTTTTTATTGATTCTAATCAACAGTTATTTAAATTATGTAATTTTATAACTTTCAATTACCAAAATATCGTTCATAAAATTAGTTTTTTCAATTAATGTGTTCATTAAAACTCGTTATTTTTAACGGGCGTACAGACTAGTTTCTAAATAATCTTCAAGCCTGTCTGCCTTCGTTTCGAATGAATCAATTTATTTTCGAGCACTAAAAGTGCTCGACGTGAAAGTATGAACTATTTTCTCGAATGTTCAAGATTTGTTCTACATAATCTTCACGCAATGATTTCTTGTGGATTCCGTGAATAAAATATATCGTTACAAATTCCAGAATATTCGCTTGCATAACACACGTTGGTCGGCCCACAGTTCTAACACACATATTCCAAACGCGAACGATTTGTTTAAGAGCTGAAGTAACGTTGCGTTATCGTCGTTCCCTCATCAGAGACGATCTCAAAGTTTCGAAACATTTCCTCTTTTTCTCGCCGATGCGAGAACTCGTTTTGGTGATGGTTGCCGCTTCCAGCGCCCGCGTATACACGATACGGAGGACCTCGATCGCCCCTCTCAGTGACGATAAATCGTGGCCGCCGAGCTCTGCGAGCTCCTTCGTTACTTGTTTTATGAAGCTCAATTAAATTATTGAACACTGAACCACACCCTTCATAAATTAAAAAATAAAGAGCTCCAGGTACCAAGCTCTAGACTTAAACCTCAAACAGCGAAGTCAAAAATGAAACTTTACTTACCTTCTCCATGGCATTCCTCGCGTTATCTCCTCTATATAAAAATTTTAAGGAAATGGGTTTCCTTTTTATACTTTTAACGTCAATGAAATTGATTTGAGAGTGCGCAATGTTAGGGAAGTAAATCGGAACTTGCCCTGCCGGAACATACGTGCTCAGAGTAAATTAGTCTTGATATGAATTTTTTGCGGGTCTTTACAAAAATTGGGTTATTCGTACCTCAAATTTAATATGCGCAATTAAGTAGAAGTAAATCTTTTTAGTTAGAGAGAGCCAGATTTACAACATTCCTTTATTTGGTTTTCCAAGGTAGTTCTGATTGTTTTCTAACTGAGAAAACATGAATGTTCAGATAAAAACATCAAGGAAAAATTCAGCGGAGACTGAGATGTACTTCTGAAATAGGGTAATTTCAGCAGTGTCAGATTTCATAGTCAGAAATAGGTAGTCGTTTACGCGAAAGAATTGTCTTCAAAACTCTTTGTACGGAATGTGCAAACTGACTTCTAGACATTAGGCCATCATTATTATGTGATAATTACAAGTTTGGTGCTCATGACTGAACAAAAATTCCAAGCTCAAGACCACCAAGAAACACCTTTAAGTTTTAGCGAAGTTCGTGCAGCAAAATTGACTCTCATTAGGGCACATTTTATTCAATTGTTACCCTTACATCGTGTCGACTTCAAGTTACCCTTACATCGTGTCGACTTCAAGTTACCCGCACATCGTTGCGACTTCAAGTTACCCGTACATCGTTGCGACTTCAAGTTACCCGTACATCGTTGCGACTTCAAGTTACCCGCACATCGTTGCGACTTCAAGTCAGCAGAGCTCGAACTGTAGATTCCCTTCTCCTTGTGAGGGATTGCAACTGAAGCTCTGCGAGGCCTGTCTTGAAACAGCAAAATAAACACAACAAATACAGGAATGCTAACAATGACGACCTCGAAGTGGAGTT
Source organism: Orchestia grillus (assembly GCA_014899125.1). Lineage (NCBI taxonomy): Eukaryota > Metazoa > Arthropoda > Malacostraca > Amphipoda > Talitridae > Orchestia > Orchestia grillus. Next base: position 11,149 of record VOMN01052150.1, on the reverse strand, counting down.
AACGCTTCGTGAAGCTAACTTATCTCTACTGAGCTTCACTGCTGAGATCGCCTGAGGTAGGAAAAGTTAAGAAACAAAAATAATAAAAATAACAACTGCGTAGCTGAGTTAATAACTGCTTAAAAATTAGACAGCAGCTTAAAGAATAATTGGGTAGCGGTGTAAAAGCTTTCCCCTAACGTCTCCAGGTCGTTGCATAGAAGCGCTGAGACTTGACATCCTTCCATAACTGACAGGAGGCATTACTGACAGGAGGCATTACTGACAGGAGGCATTACTGACAGGAGGCATTACTGACAGGAGGCATAACTGACAGGAGGCATTACTGACAGGAGGCATTACTGACAGGAGACATTACTAACAGGAGGCACAGGAGGCTCTCGAACTGAGGAGTCGCTGCTGGAGCTGGGACGCGGACCTCTCCTGGACACACCGGCAAAACGTTGAGAGAAATGCATCGTATTGCCTACCGATGTTATCTGTACTACAACAAAAGAGTAGTATTTTGAGTAAAAATCTTGGTTACGAGTTTGTACGAGATCTTTTTTTGCAAATACGGCGGTAAATTGTTGAAAATAGTTAGAACATCTCACGGCACGAGCTCTCCCATCGCACCTTTCACCTGAGCAACCTCGACTCTCCCGCACGCACGTGATCGATCATCCCGCTGAGAAAAGGCCACTTAACACTTTGCTGGCACCCATTTCTCATTTCGCTGGTGGCCATTTATCTTTTTCTTGATCAGTTATCAGCTGGTCCGCACATGAATCGCTCTCTGGGCTGAAAGCTCTGCATTGCGTGACGTCTTTTTGATTCTCCACACACAGGCACCACCCGCCCTGAATGTCATGGCTGTCTGCACCTTGTAGTCCAGCAGATCTTGGCTGTCTACACCTCGTAGTCCAGCAGATCTTGGCTGTCTGCACCTCGTAGTCCAGCAGATCTTGGCTGTCTGCACCTCGCAGTCCAGCAGATCTTGGCTGTCTGCACCTCGTAGTCCAGCAGATCTAGCAGCGACATGAACCTGGAAATGATCGACCGAGTATTTTTCAACTTTGTTTTGATTTTCTAAGTTAAAAATTTTGAGATCTGCCTCCATTTTTCTGACAAATTTTGTAGCAGACAGTTTCAATGACGATAAGACAGAGTGAATTTTCCTTTCTTCTACTGTTATTAATCCTTGAATATATCCTACCATATGTTTTTTCCTCTCTAGATTTTAAAAAGTATGCAAATTCACTCGGTATCCCTGGCCCACAAAGCATACTCCCGACTGTGTATAATCCCGCGATAAAATCAATTTTGCAAAGTTACAATCAAAGTAATTCCTTCTTCAATCTGATTTTTCTTCACACACTCTGCTCCGTTTGTTTTGGTTAATATTTACCCCAGAACTACTTTTCTCACATGTCAACCTAGCCTATTCACGGATGGGCAGGCGAGGCGTCCAAAATGAACGCGTCTGGTTCCCTTGAAAACGCAGGCTGCTCAAACGAGCGAAAGCTTCGGTTAATAAATGAGAAAATAACAGTTGATGTTTTCACCTATCCCCACAACTCATGGTCCTCTAAAATTATTACTAGTCCACAAAATACGTTCACATGGACCTCTAAAATCATTACTAGTCTACAAAATGTGTTCACATGATCCTCTAAAATTATTACTTGTCCACAAAATACGTTCACATGATCCTCTAAAATTATTACTAATCCACAAAATATGTTCCCATGGTCCTCTAAAATTATTACTAGTCCACAAAATATGTTCACATGATCCTCTAAAATTCTTACTTGCGCACAAAACATACCCGTGATCCCCTAAAGTAATTCGCCCGCACGTCCCTGGAAGGCAGGACGCGCATGTGATGCGCACGACTGACCTCCTGCTCAGGTCACACTAGCAGTTAAACGCACAGTCAAACAATTCTTTTCACAGAACGAATCTGGAAATTAGATCATGATTGTCGTGAAGGCGGTACAGCTCTTCCGCTCTTCACAGCATCTAGGTTTCTATGATTTTTTCGAGTATGAATATATCCATCACGGAGTTGTCAGTTTTTTCATCTTTTTTTAACTTCAGAGAAATAAAAATTACTTTCACACGCCAACTACTACGGATTCTTTCTTGACCTGGTGCGCGTGATGCGCTCATGCGCATGCGGTGCGCGTTGCTCAATGCGCACGTCGAGCGTGCGCCAGTCGCGCATGCGCAGCGCATGGGGTCCTGAACGCTTCACCGGCGGCGGCGCAGCGGAATTCCTTCCAATGCTCGTCGAAAAATTCTATGGAAAACTGGACGTAAAACAAGAAGAGATTTTTCATAACGGAGACGTATCCTAAACTCTCCTCTATGTCAGGACGCGTTCTCATTGAGGTGCAGTGGAGCGGGAGCTTCATTTTCAGCGTGTTGGACCACAGCACACGCACCGCGCCGGGGTGATGTGCTGCATTCACTTCACCACACGGCCTCATCATGCAGCTCGAGGCCGAGGCAGTTCGGCCTAGCTATTCGAAAAATACTCGTCCTCCATCAAAGGCAATTGTGGAGAACGGATTGTGACGTCATGACCGCAATGACGAGTTGCGGTCCTGCAAGTCTTGATTCTGAATTATTATCGATTAAGAAGCAAAATGCCGAAGAAAGTCTTCTCAACTAAATGACCTTTACCTCAATCATGAGAAATGCTAGTTAGTATTCCATGCTATCCTAAGATAACAGACCTAGCGTGAGGAATGGCTATAGCTACATGTATGCATACGATTCTGTAGTAACTAAATACCTAGCTTACCTAGCGGTGCTTTAACTGATTTATATTTAACACTTTGCCTCCGAAGTGGGTCATATATGGTACACNACCTAGCTTATCTAGTGGTGCTTTAACTGATTTATATTTAACACTTTTCCTCCGGAGTGGGTCATATATAGTGCACGCGATCGGCTAACTTAACCTAATGTAACCAAAGCACTATCAGGTGTAACACAAATTTTCGAGTTTTCGTCAAATTTGTGTTCTTCAATCGAATAAGCCAGTTCTGATGAGAAAGAAAATTGAAAGAATAACCAAATTTGTGAAACCTAAATCCTTCAATTTTTTAATTCATAGCAGAAATATTTGTCGGCATGTAATTTTACCTGCGTAGAGAATCGTTGTCAAAGTGTTAATCCTCAGAGGGCAAAGGAAAGGCACTAGGTTTAAGTTGCCTAAGTTTATCTATTTTATACCAGAGGGACTCCCGCCCCCAGGTGGTATTGTTAGGTTAACTCCGTTATAGATAGGCCTTCGGGACTTCTATCTTTTGTGTTGTCTTTGTTTTTTCAATTTTCTCACCCTGTTTACAATCACTTTTTCACCTCTTCTTAATAGCCTTTTTTAACTAGCTGTTTCTATACGTAGGGGATCCTGTGTGAGAGCCCGCCTTATACAATGATTCCGCGTTCTCTACAGTTCATTCTAAATGATCCCTTCTCTTACCCCCCAATCGCTGAAATTTATACTACTACTACTACTACTACTAATACTACTACCAGCACTAATTTATATTTCTTAGTTTTCATATTTTCATGGACGGAGGACTTTGTACTTCTATGTACATACCAGAAATTAGCATAATAGTGGGAGGTTGTGAAAGTTGCAAGGATGGTGGTAAAGTTAGATAGGTTTTGAAGACACAGAATATCCTAAAAACTCTGGCTTATTGATAATTTTCTGAGATAAACCATTATTGAAATCAGTAAAATTTTACGTATGGTGAAAATAGTTCAGTCGTAACTCTATGGAAGGAATTGTTCTATTCTTTTGATGTACTTTAGCAAGCATTAACGACAAAAGAGAATAAGTGTTATTTTCCTGCATAAAAAATGATAATACAAATGGGATCAATTGCCAAAATTAAGCATGAGTGTTAAGATGCGATTTAATGGTGAAAGATACGTGGGGGCAGCAAATCGTCACTGGCGGTCGGTGGTATTGCGGAGACAGCGTTTCTAATCTCAAATCATCTTAGAAGGTTTGAAAAAATAGATTTAATTTCCTTAGTATTAACCCTCTAACGACTACAGCTAAGAATAATACACCAAAAATAATACAGTTTAATCCTCAATTCCCATTTTTTTTTGTTTAAAACTAGAGTGGATGCGCCTATTAGGGCGTCAAGTGGGGACGATTACTTTGAAAATATTTCGTACATTTAAAATATACCTCGGCCATCCCAGGGCTAAAACCTCAGAGCTACGTTCACAACTCTAAACTATCAACAGTCTATAGGAATTGAATGTTCTGTATTATCATTTAATTACGAATTAGTTTATAATATAGTGAATTATTAAGTCAGCCCGAAGTCAGCCCGAAGCCTTGCAGAAAACCATACGTTGGTCAGTTGTGGTGTTCTGCGCCGGCTTTAGCCAGCAAGTGTTCTGTCTGGTGAATTGAATTTATTTATGAGGTATTTCGCAATTTATTTATTTTTCTGTGTTTTATTATTCCTGAGGTACTGCATTCTCTAGTTAGTCGTTTGGTTGACTGAACGCTGTGGTGAAAATATTTTTCCTAAGGATTTTCGACGGTTTGATTTTGAAGAAAGAAAGGATCTACGTCAATCAGTACATCGTACTCCTCAAACTGTTCAAAAATAATTTACTCTCATTTAAAATACAAATTAAAAGGAACGAACAGCCATAATTGGATTGTTTGCTTTGAATTCTTTTAACTTTATCGTCGCCCATAATTGTTTGCTAATTAAAAAGAATTGTTCTATCAGGGGACATAGGACAGGCATTAGGGTTAGGTTAGTTAGGGTTGTCTCTCGCATACTATGGGGACTGGCGACCCCAGGGGGGTAGTAGGTCACTCTTAGGTTACTTGAGCTGTAGATAGGCCTGTGCAACTTCTACCTTTCGAACCCAATTCACGTCTTTCAATTTTGACACCTTCATGTCTACCTCGTCTGAGTCCTTTCTTTCTCAACATTTTTAACTTGCGGTTTCCATGCGCAGGAGATGCTGTGTGGGAACACACCTTATGCTCGGATTCCCCGTTCTCTTTAGTCTATACTAAATGGTCCCTTCTCATTGGTCTCTTGAGATCACATTCCATGTGGCTAGGGAGTTTTGAACTAATTATGAATAATTCTATTTATAATGGTTATTATAAAATTGAACATAGTCGGTTGTGGAATAGATCATGACCCTCATAATACTGGCAGGTAAACGTAAACGGCATTTCGTTGGGGGATGTAAAAAAATAAATCTATGTTGTATCCCTTACTCACACTGCTAGAAGTAGGTCAGGTTGGAAAAATAATATTCATTCATGCAGAATTTATTAAAATTACTGAGTATAAGTGTACAATATTTTTCGAGCTAAGGCTATATATATTTAGAATTATACTTTGATTAATCACTTCTACGGGGACTTTTTTCTACTGCTTTTCCTAACAGACAACACTCACGTTTAATGTAGAATCTATACGGAGAAATTCCAAATTAAGCAAAATATTCTCTCCTGCAGGACGGAAGTAGACTATGTGTAGTCTACATGAACTTCGAAGCTATCTTCATAAAATTTATAGTTACATTTTCAAGATAAATTAGGACGAGTTTCTCAGAGGAGGTTGCGACCCTCTGGTTCGCTGCCAGCAATTTGGGGCGGTGGAGCGCAGATTTTTTCTGATGCTCTTTTCGCCCCCTAGAGCAGCCGAGTTATTCAGGGGTAAAAGAGTTAAGGGTGTTCTTGTTGGAGTTCTTGCTGTTCGCCTGTGTTCTGTTCCTGTTGAACGGAGACTTTCCTCCTGTTGATCCGTAGCTGGAGCAGCTGACCGGGCAACCGACGAGGCTGAGGTCGTCGCCTGTCAACAGGCAGCAGCTGATCGTCCTGCCCTGTCGTCGCAGCTGAGGTTAGTTCACGGGCTCGGAATTTGACGCCAGAAACTCTTGATAAAATATTGTTCAGTTAGAAAACTTAAAGTTAAGTATCTTCGAATCTCCTCAGTTATACTTCGTATTTAAGATTCACTATACGTACTACGAGTCTACGAGTAGCACAATGTCAACACAAACTAAAACACTTACAACACATACTAAAAAGCACAAAACTGTCAAAACTACAACGCTTTCATACTTACGGTGATCACGGGAAGATGTCACACAAAAGGGACATGGAAATGTAAACTAAAGACCATAAAAATGAAGGTCCAATGATAAAAAATGATATGATTTTTATGTTAAAAAAACGTGGTGTACCACGGCGACTTGGGCAGTTCAGCGGCGTGTGCTGCCAGCCCTGGTCTCCCTGCGTACAAAGCGGCTGTTGCAACTACACAATAACACACATTCTAACTGCGGCACAAAATACAATTATAGAAGTAAAAATATAATTAATTCCTTTTTTATTCTTACATCGTGCATCGAAGCATTCAGTTAGGTTCTCTTATCAAAGTTGGAAGCATCAGAGGCGGTGGCGGAGGGGAGGGGGATAAGGGGCAAACAAGGGGAAAAAACCTGCCGCAGGAGGATGCATGCAAACGTCTCTCGAGAATATTAAAAAAAAACGCTACTCAACGTCACCTCTTTTGATGGTGTTTGTCTGGGGGGCCTCAGCTGCCCCCGGTCCATCCCCGTCTCGAGGGGATCTCTGGAAGTTGGACAAGGGGAGTAGCTGGGTGCCGGGTATTGCAGGAGAGGTGGACTGCAGCAGCTGCAGCTCACGGAACTGTTGCTGCTGCTGTAGTAGCTGCAGCAGTTGCTGCTGCTGCAGGAACTGCTGCAGCGGGCTCATAAATGGAGGGATGAGGCTCTGTGGGACATCAAAAGAATTTTAATTTACATTTGAAACACGAATTGAAAGAAACAAGCGTCCAAACTAAATTTCTTTTTATAAATCACACGTACGACTGCGAGAAATAGGGAAATCGACCGTCAATAATTATATAATTACATTCGGGTCCCGGAAACAGCAGCGACCGACTGCTTAGCTGGCCCGATTACGGCGCGGTTGCGCACAACTTTTTGTCAGGTGCATTACGGCGTCACGCAGGAGGCAATCGCGAAAAAATGACCAGAAGCACATCCATTAATATGATTTCACTTCTCGGTGTGATATCTTTTGATCGGTGTCCCTGAGCTGATGGTATCTACAGCTGATTGCAGTTATTTTTATTTGTTTGGAAGTTCTTCATGGTGTTGTCTTCTTTTAGCTCGGAAAGGAAATATTCACAGCTCGCCAGAACCAGTAAGATAACAGGACTCGCTTCTTGCTCAGACGCCGCGATGTGTTGCTCAGTAGAGGACTAGTTAAAGTGTATACAAGTGCATAAAACAGTTTACCTAGCATCGAAAAATAACTTAACAAAAATTGGTCAACACTCACACGGAAATTTTGTTTCTGCAACCCACCTCTTGTTGCGGTCCGATGGCAGCTGATAGTCCTCCTGGAAATTGGTTTCCTGGAAGTGAGAATGGATATCCTATTGCTGGATAATTGCTTCTACTGAGGAAATTCAGAAGAGGATTCACGATGGGTCCGCCCTGGATCAGCAGCTGCTGCTGCGTTAGAAAAGGGTTGAAATTCCCGGGAATGGAACCCAGTGGGTGGTGTTGGAGTCCATTAACTGGTAATGGTTCTTGGAACGGAAAAATGTTTGACGAAAACGAGGAGTCTCGTGACGGGAATGACGGTATCAGTGACTGGAAAAGAGGCCTTTGGAATGGGAACACAAATCCTGCTGGCGAAATGACGGAGCCTTGTGGTAGAAACTGGGGCAGCTGGAATGGAATGGAAGCTGGAAATTGCGTCGCCTGCTGCTGAGGGGGGAAGAGCTGGTCCGCGTCTAGGGACAAAATGGACCTGAGAACATGGCTGGTGGGAGACAAGCTGCTAAACTGAGGAGGGGAACCGAAGGATGGAAGAATGTGAGGGTCTAACGTGGTCTGAAGCCCATCCGTGGTCTGGACCGGTAGACCGCTGGCAGAGTCGACGAGTGTAGGCTGCGGAGATGGTCTATTGAAGTCTGTGCGTCGAGGGAAACTGCTCAGATCGACAAACCCTGGGACGTTGCTGGGACCAAAACGAGGTAATTGGGGTGCAAACTGGGGTCTGAAACTGGGGGTGCCAACTTGTGTGGCTCCAAAGCGAGGGTCAAGGCCCTGTACTCCGGCAGTCGGGAAGCGGTCGCTGATGAAGTTAAATCCACGTGATTGTGGACCTTGCACAGCGAACTGAGGATTGTGCAACAGTGGATTCTGAATGCCAAACTGAGGATTAAATTGATTAAATCGGGGATCCTGTACGCTAAAGACGGTATCTGATGGGCGGATTTGAGTACCTCGATGTAGTCTTGGGTCCAAGTTTTGCAACGGTAAGCGATTCTGGTCGAAGCGACGATCATTGGAACCATCGAAGCCTCTGAAGTCTGGGAAATTACCCTCTGGATTTTCCAGAGCGCTGGTTAAGAGGCCTTGAGTTCGGGCCTGAGCCGCTGTAAGCCTCCCCAAAACCAAGGCCAAAACCAAGATCTCGATGAAGGAACGACTCCCCAATCGAGTCATACTAAAAGTTTGTTTAAGATGCAGGCGTGTAAGGAGGCACACTTAGTTTTCCTGGGCACACCAGGATGAAAAGTATAACGAAGTAAAATGAAGTTGAGGCAAAAGCTTAAAAATAACAGCGCCAGGACCAAAATAACTATAACAACAGCAGGACTTAAATGACGGACGCTAAATCAGAACACCGGACTGCGTTAGCTAGAACGGCTAGGTTGTCTGGGCACTGACTGGTCAAGCTACGTCCGTCCGGCAATTTATAGCTCGAAATATTCAAGAGTTATGTACGCATGTATGTGGATATCAAGCCGTTCCACTCAGATTTTGTTTCCGTGAGTTACTGTAAGAAACAAAGGCTACAGAAACAATGTAAGATATCAATGGAATTCAGCTTCTGGACCCTCACGTCATTTCATTTGAAACTCTGATGGTCATGATTGGTCACAATGTCAACAATTACATGAATAAAATGTTACAATGTACTCAAGGCTTCATGCTCTGGGCTCAGTTGATTTCATTGTGAGACTTGAACTACACAACGACTTGTTAGGTTCGAGGTCGGTGCTTTTATGGATAAAATGAAAGAACTCGTGATTTTCTGTGACAGAATAAATGACAGAACACAGGGCATCGCGTATCCAGTATACCGTACTTGTGACCCGAGTGCCTTAGGAGGACTCGGTCGAGTCGAGTTCCTTGGCAGCCCTGCGGCAGGTGGAGCGTGTCACGGCCGCCGAGCTACTGCTGGGGGGCTTGATTAAAGCATTCTTTGTTCTCTGTGATGCTGTCAAAGGCGCTGTAAAGTTCAGCTCGTTGCAGCTGCTGAGAAGAACCAATTGTGCTGCTGGAAATTGTTGGACTTTGTTACATGTACGATGCTTAGCTCGAAACTGATGAAAATTGCGCAAAAATCGCATACCCTGCCTGCATGCTTTGCTTGACTTGTAAACGTTCTGCCGCATTCTCGAAATTTCTTGTGATTTTCTCCAGGAGCGAGTGCAGATTATGTAGAGAAATTTCGAACAGGAAGCCAGATTCCTAATCAGGAGAACCAGCACAAACTGTTCGAATGCTACAAATTAAAATTGTTCATTCAAGGGAGCAGTACATGCGTAAGATCTACACCTTAGGAGAACTGTACGCTCAGTAAAACTGTACGTTGAATTAAACTGTACGTGTCATCGAACCGTGCATTCAGTAGAACTACGTTGTTGAACTGGAGGCTTTGTTGAATAGAAGAAAATACACCTGAATGAATGAGAGCACATGCGGGCACCCCTTGCTCATGTGAATTACGCATTCATTTCATTGCATTCCGAAATTCTTGCTTACCTTCACCTAAATTCCTTGGTCATTTGACGTCATCCTGCGGTGATACCAGGCCGACCTGCCCGACTAGTTTATTTAAGTCCGTGCAATTTTTTTGTGGTGACGTCCGGGGCCAGAAGGGCACACCAGAGGCCTAACGAAGGGAGTGAAGAAGTAAAAGACTTAAAATTAGCGTCATTCATCGAAGGGACAAAACAAAAATGGGACAAAATTGCATTGCGTTTGCATATAGAAAATAAAAATACTCCTGCTTATTCTTTATTCTATCCCGTTTTCATCAAACTAACGAATGCGTCAAATCCTTTTGCCAGTCTCTTTATGCACAGCGAGGGCAGAGAGTGTCAACCAAAGTGTAATCGACCACAGAGTGTTCATTAAATGTCGAAAATTTTGCGTCATAGTTTACGACGAACATCGTTAACGTATTGATTTGTTCCTTAGTTTGACGTTGTTTCATTGTGCGACATCGAATAAATCCTTCACGAACAATTGTAAAAGTGATAACATTTTTTCCACCGCCTGCAGATTATAGCATGTAAAAATATTGCATCCAGATTATTGCGAGTAATAATCTAGATTGCAAAGTATTGCACGTAGATCATTGCTCGCAAATAATAGCATGCAGATTATTGCATGTAAATTATTGCGTATGTATAACTGCATAACGACAATTGCATGTAGATTAATGCATGTATATTTATGCAATAATCTACGTGTAAAAATATTCCATTCAGATTATTGCAAGTAATAATCTGGATTGCAAAGTATTGCACGTAGATCATTGCTCGCATGTAATAGCATGTAAATTATTGCATACATACAACTGCATAACGACAATCGCATGTAGATTAATGCATGTATATTTATGCATTTCCCCACTGCTGGGCACTCACACGCAGCGCGGAAGTTCTTTCAACGCCTCCCATTTCTGGCCAGCAGTACACGTTGTTCCTGTGACTGTAAGGAGGGATGAAAAAAACACAAAATGAGGACCAAGTTTCACGAGCAATAATTTCCGCTCTTGAGGCTCGCTTTTGGACACAAGCGACACGTCTCCTCCTCTCCTCTACCCAAAATAAAACGGAGTCCAGTAAAAATGAACTCAATGTTTCTTATTGGATATTTTCGAAACACAAAGACTCACACTTGCTGATCCCATGCAGAAGTGTAATGTAACTATATTAACTATTAACTATTGTAGTTCGTAAAATTTTTTGGTAAAACTTTAGATCTTAATACTAGAAATAAATGGAGACCCAGTCCAACAAATCTTTCAGAGATGAGC
>VOMN01052149.1:0-47413 GCA_014899125.1 Orchestia grillus | reverse complement strand
GGTGGTGTGCCGCGTGTTGGGGTGGTGTGCCGCGTGTTGGGGTGGTGTGCAGCATGTTGGAGTCGGGCGTCATCTGGTCAAGTTATTTCGTTCTGAAATACATCTTCAGTAGCCTCAAACAAAATGACTCGGCTGTCAAAATAAGATATGCACTTACTCCAACAAAACCATTCATTGAAAAATATCAGAAATGTAGTAGAGCGCCATAATCCACGACTGGCAAATGTCAGTCACAAATCAGTCAGAAATCTGGTACGATTAGAGACGCGGGGCCCAAATTCATGAATTATTTTCAATGCTCCCAAAAAATTCTCATGAATTATGGACTCATGAAGTGCGGTGCTACACTGTAGATGATGAACCTACTAGAAATAAAATCAGCTGTAGCCAGGTTTATTGTGAGTTCCCAGGCCCATTACTGATCATAGGACGGGGCTGTGTGCCACTGAGCCGTGGCTGTTCAACCAGGGGTGCGGGACAGCGTTTCGGCTGGTGTGAGAAGTAGCTAAAATATTCGGTCAATAAAACACAATGTTCTGCTCAGAAAATTCAAAACAAATTCACCTCCTTTGTCTTTAAGTAGCTATAAATTTGTTAGGATACGTTAAAATTCGCTTAGAGGTGCAGGGTGAAAAACCGCTGGGAACCCCTGCACTGAAGGCCCCACGGCCATCAGTGCAGGGAGTGTAGGGCGACCGTTGTTTAATTCGTCAAGAATGTATGCTGGACGATAAATCTAGTAACTTTTTAAACTACTGATTCGAAGTCACCGCTTAAAAGAAAAGTCTGGGTAATCATAATATCTCTCAATTGTAAAAGCGACTCTTTCTTTTGTTAAAACAAACGTTCTGATGCCTGTGCGTGAAAATCTATGCATTTTCTCTATGCATGGCAGAGTTTCTAACAGTTACACTATGTGTGACTGTTTTGTTTTTGTATACTTCCTCCTATCTCCTCTGCAGAAGTGCAGTGGGTAAAAGTAGTAATGATGGTGGTCACAGAAAACAGATGGTAGTGATCCTATCTGTTCATAGACTCATCCTGGCCACCCACTTCACGTCTACTCAAGGGCCCGTGCTTGATTGGTGGCTGACATGGGAGTTGGGTAGACATTTAAGAAAGGGCCCCTCGATTCATTCATGTTGCCCTGTTGAGCTGCATGTTATGAGCATCCCCTGCCGCGCAGAGTGCTGGCGGCTGCCCTGGCGGAGGAGGTGACGCGGCCGCTGCGCCAGCTCCTCGACACGCAGCACAAGGTCCGCAAGGGCGTCGAAGGCATGGTCGACAAAACCACTCGGTGAGATAATATACTGATTATCAGTGGGCTCTTCTTCGAGAATTTAGCGATCACATTTTTTAGCTAACAGCTTCATAATTTTCTCTGAAAGTTGCTGGATTTTTTCGGAATGTTTTCTTTTCGTTATGAACAGTTATGACAATCAGAGTTAATTACAAGTTTATCATAAAATTCTTGCGCCCATTCAACGACCTTGAAGTGTGCATTTAGGCTTATTCCTATTTAATAAATCAGCAATAATATGATGTACGAGTTGTGACTAAGTTTAATTTCTCACATTCCCCAGTGTTGCGGAGGCAAAGTATTCAGTAGTGCTCATACTAATAACAATATTTTTTCCGATTCAGCTTAATGAGAAGAACAACTGACAGCCATATCTGAGTGCTAAGTAATTGCTCTCCGTTGCAGCAATGTTCACGAGTGGCGCACGGCTGAGTACAAGGCTAAGAAACAGAGCCACTCTGCATGTCGAGAAAACGAGAAAATTCAGGACATGGCACTCGAGGCGAGACTGGGCAGAGGGAAGACGCTCTCTGACAAGGAAACCGTTAAGGTTGGTCTCTAGCTTACTTTTGTGCTGCCCACCGAGCTAGTCTTATGCTGTACGCTGAGCTAGTCTTGTGCTTACCTTTGTGCTGCCCACCGAGCTGGTCGCATGCTGTACACCGAGCTAGTCTCATGCTTGCCTTTGTGCTGTACACCGAGCTAGTTTGGATAAATGAACGTGAAATATAAAGGTCTTTTCTTGCCTACGTTTGTCTATAGGTGCTGTGGGATGTGCGTCAGAAGAGAAAGTGCTCAGTATCTAAAAACGTTGCTTTCCCTGTTGAGCAGTCAGTTTATGGGGAGAAACACTCCAGGTTTGGTATGGCAAAGATGAAACACTGCGCCGGCTAACCCTGGAGACTAATTTCTGGGTCTCAGTTTTGAAAGCGCCGAGATGTATGCGTGCGATTGCGCCGAAAATGCCGTGGCGTATCACTAGTTGGGTAATGAATGAAGTCGTATTTCGGATGGAACAGTCAAAAGAAATTATTTCCGTGAATTAGATGCATAATCTATGTACTAAGAACTTTTTGTGGAAAAAATCTTGTTCTACAGAGTCATCGTTTCGCAAAGTTATTCGTCCAAAAAAATATGAGCACCTATTCAAACGTGGTTTAACTTTCTCCTGGCCCTCCCTGAAATTTCTCCAGACACATTCTCTACCGAGGACCACGTGCCGTTGATGTCATATTTTCCTACTTATAATCTTCTCTTCGGCTGGCACGAATCAGATGGAAAAGCAACGTCGGAAGGCAGAGGAGTTGGTCCAGCGGAGCGAGGCCGAGTACTACACTTGCGCGGTGAGGGCGGAGAGGGCGCGGCTGGAGTGGGAGAGCGCCATCTACAAGGGCACCACGTGCTTCCAGACGCTCGAGGAAGAGAGGCTCGGCGCACTCAAGCAGCTCGTCGAGAAGTATCAGCAAAATATCAAAATTGCAGCTCCTAAGATGGCTGAGGTGAGTTAGGCGCGGAGGTATTGGCTGTTCGAGCCAACTCTGTAATATTATTTGGTGCGTTAACTTCTATGATGCCTTCTAAATTACTATTGGGGTGTCATAAAAATAATGGCCGATCTAAGTGTTGTGTTTGGAAATGCAATTTTGGCGTAGCATTCTCAGTTTATCTTATGTGGGTTTTGGCCAACTTGATAATTAATGTGATGTGTGTACTGTAATAATTTCAAACTTATTTATGACAAATCACTCATGAAGTATATAAGCCCTTAATTAATAATGTAAGAAAATGAGATCATCGCTTACGTTTCCTGCATGCGTTCAAACTTGGGCATAGTACCTCACAAACTACTGCCAATATAAACAGCATGGGGTGAGGGGTCCACAAGTGATCGGTCAGTGCGAAGATGGTTTCAAAAATTCCGTAATGGTGATTCCGTTGACAATGAACAGAGTAGAAGACGGTCATGCTGTCTTAACGATGAATAACTGAAAGTAATTGTTGAGTAAAATCCACGTCAACGTGTCAAGAAATGTCTCAAACTCTTGGTGTCAGTATTGCGACAGTCTCACGCCATTTACAGACGATTAGGATGATGAAAAAGCTCGATGAATAGCCCCTCATGACCTCAATGAAGATCAAAAAGTTTGACGCTTTGAAATGTGCTCAGTGCTATCTCTGTGCAAGGGAAATGATCCTTTTCTAAGCCAAAGTCACTTGTGATGAAAACTGGATTTTTTATGATAGTCGTAAACGATCCGGTCAGTGGCTTGATAATAATGTATCTCACAAACATTTCCCAAAGCCAAAGTTGCATCAGCAAAATATTATAGGGACTGACTGGTGCTCTGCAATTGGTGTTGTCCACGATAGGTTTCTGGAAGCTAATCAGTGTATTACTGTTGATATTACTGCTATTAACTCGTTGGAATGCGTGCTCGCTTGCAAAAAAAGAGACCAGTATTGGTGGATCGGCGGGGCCCAATTTTGATCCACATTAATGCGCTACCTCATGTTGCTAGAAAGACATTGCAGAAACTTTTAAGCTACGAGACTTTACCACATCCTCCATATTCTCCTGATTTTCTGCCCACTGATTACCATCTTTTAGACCCTCAAGCACATTTTTAAATGGCAAAACTTCGAGGTCCAAGCCAGAGGTAGTATCAGCTTTCAAGGATTTTGTTACATTGCAGCAAGTAAATTTTTATTAACGAGATTATTTATTTCTCGTTGATCGATGGCAAAGGCGCATGGTCTAGGCTTATATTTTGACAAATTCAATGATGTTTTCTGCCCATTTTTCCATAATGTACTATGTTTCAGAAATTTGGCCAATATTTTTGTAACAACCTAATACATCAATTATGGCGTATCTTCCCTACCGTGTTTTGTGAAATTGGTTCTTACTGAATACATTTAATTTACATGTATTTATATGTGTCATTAAAAATATCTGTTAAAATTGGAATTCATATAAAAAACAATGCAAAGACTTAAATTAACATAATCAATCGTGAAGACTCCCTTGAAACTCGCGTATTGAGTCTCTCAATAACTGCGTCGTAACTTTAACGCTACGCATCCACGCTGCAATATTATCAATCCTGTAACATTTTATTTAATTTATTTAATCCATCATTGCTGCACGCACTCTCCTCAAGCTGTTCACTGAAGTCACAACTAGACTCTAAAGTTAAAGCAGGTGTAGCAGTTTTTATTCCCTTAATAGGAGTAAGTCGATAAAGCTCACCCCCTAGCGTGCGTGTAGCACTACTAAAAATTACGAGAAAGTGTACCATGAAAACTTGGCGTGGATTAAGGCAGCGCTCTGACTCACTACCGTTCGTGCAGGGCGCCTCGAGGCTGGAGGAGCCTGTGAGCCAATGTGACGTGGAGAAGGACGTGGCCACCATCATCAACGCTAAGGGCACGGGCGAGAACATCCCTCACCAGCTCCTGCCAGACTTTTACGCCGAGGATATCAACAACATCATGAACAGAGAACGCAGACGAGAGGTCAGCCTCTACTGTAGTAATTTTGCATCCAGTGGTTTTTGATCAATTCAATGAACATTACTCGTGATAACAAGTCCAGGCTGATGTAAGGTAGATTAATAATATTTTTTCTCACTGTCGTGTTCATCTTGTTCATGTATAAATGTTACAATGCTGTCAGTTTAAAAATTTTAGAGAATTGTTCCTCCACGATGGAGATGCTAGCGAGTGTGTTTGTTATCGTAGTTTTATGGTCCCTCGTAGTTTTCCATTTAATCATTTCAGAAAGATGCTGTAGTTAGTCCGTAGTAAAAAATCTCAATCCAAGTCAGAGCAGGCTTTCACTTTTTAATAATCATGATACAAATAATACATATAATGTCATGCCGTAACTTCATTTCACACGTTCCTTATGCAAGAATGCTTAATGTAAGGTTGTTTCATAACGAGCGCTACAATTTGAATTCTGCCACCTTTTTGCGTTTTGAAAGTCATCCTTTCATCCTTTTTGCTCTCTCTCTATACTCGGATTAATGGTATCTAGATATTTTATTAGTTCAGAAATGAGGGTTTTGTGTAACAGCAAATAAAATGAGTGTTGGCGCACAGGCAAAAAGCCACGCAACACTGGTTAGTTAATTGGTGCACTGGTGGCCCAACGCGGTACGCAAGGAACGTGTTAAAAATATTTTCATGTTTTTGACATCAAATTCTTTTAATGTTGGTTTTAATGGATTTCATAGAACTATAGTTTTACCAATAAACATTACGTATGACGTACATGAATTGGAATTTATTTTGTTCAGTTACTGGATTATTTTCAGTATGGACATCTCATTGAAATAGTCAGTTATTGCTTATTTGTTATTAGCGTTATTTGAGCTTATCTTGAACAGATGCTAATAGAGCTTGCAAAGCTAAACGCTTTATGTTAGTAGTAATTAAAGCATAATTTTTTTGCATAATTTTTGAACAAAAGTCTCTGTGTTTCAGTCTCTGGAAAAACTGAACAAGTCGTTCAAAGGCGACATCGAGCGGGAGAGACGCGGCAAGCAGGGTGTTGAGAACTTGGCCAAAGCGCTGCAGGAGACGCCAAACTTCGGGGGCGAGGACTCTCAGCAGGACGTCAACGACAAGCTCCAGCATGTGAGTGGGCTCCTCCGCCTCCCATCTTGTGGCTCCTCTTGCCTTGTAGCGTCTGAGG
The DNA here is from genome assembly GCA_014899125.1 of Orchestia grillus. Taxonomy (NCBI): domain Eukaryota; kingdom Metazoa; phylum Arthropoda; class Malacostraca; order Amphipoda; family Talitridae; genus Orchestia; species Orchestia grillus. The sequence goes on along the minus strand of VOMN01052149.1, from coordinate 41,414 downwards.
TGCCTGCGGGTCGCTTCAGCGTCTCTGGCGTGTGACATCCAAGTACTCTTTTTGTAGCATCGAAGTTATTCTTTGTTATTCTTTATTTCTTATTATTATGTATCGTATTTTCTATCATACTCGATGCTATTGATCGTACCTTGTGAGCAGATGCGAGCCATGCTGGCGTACCTAGAGGCAGCGCGCCACAAGGTCCAGTGCAGTCTGGCGGAGCTGGAGCACCGACCGCGTCCCTCGCACCCAGTCGAGCGCCACGTCCACACCAGCAGGGACAAGCAGGGCATGATGGTCTCCGTCCTCAAGGTGTGTTGTCTTGCTCTCTCATTCTGTCTTGCTGATCAAGGTGTGCTGTGCTCCCATGCTGTCCTACTTGAACTCTCGCAGTATTTTCCAGGTACCTCCCCTGTAATATGTATATTTTATGACATAATCCTAAACGTTCCTATGTATACATCCCTATTTATACGTTTGCTGTAGCTCTCTCGCTAGTCTCTAATTCATGAGTGCGGCTTTTTCATGGAATAAGCGTCAAGAAATAATCCGCAGCCTTAAAATGTGTTTTCCCTTTATAGTAAACTGGATTTTTCGCCACTCGCAAAAGTACTTTTTTTACTTCTAATTCTAATTAGAGGTATCTTTTGGCGCTATAAATACGAGAAATTATTTCCTGTCGTTTCATTTTATCTCTATAAAATTTATGCACGAAAGAGGGCTTCTCTTGGGAAAGGAAGATTGAACAGAATATTTCTAAAAAGACGGCACACCAGTGTAGCCTGGAGCGGGGTGCCCCAACTACTTCCAAGGTCACCAAAGTGAATTGTTCCCAGGTGCCTGCATGGCTGACTCCCGACAGCGCGTCCCCCGACAGAAGTCCCCAGAGCGCCTCCCCTGCCGACTCCCCAGACTGGCGCGACCGTGGTGCTGGGGATGGCACCAGCGTCCAGCCTGACTCCGACTTCGGTAAGAGTGGTGGTGGGGGAGTGTTGGGGAGGTGGGGGAGTGTTGTGATGATGTGGAAATGTTGCGGTAATATGGGGGAGAAACAGACAGTGAGCATAAGTTGTAGAGTAAGTATGTAGGTTTGCCAGTTGCCTTTATGCACATGACAAACTCGGTATTGTTGATCCTGTCACTAAATCGAGTAAGTAGCGTATTAGCGCTTCAGTTATACGCCTTGCTCAAGTCAAAAAAAGCATCATTGTTTTTGAATAGTCGTGGTGTTGGGGGTTGAAATCTCTGATCATGTTTTTAATCAAATTAGCTGACCTGTTTACAGTTCCCTTATTCTTACTGCTCCCTATAGAGAGAGTTCTCTTTAGAGAGAAACAGGAGCCTTCATTAGGTAGAGTTTCGCCCTCTTCGTAGTCCATGGCTTAGAGTAGAAGTAATGAGCAGTCCCACTCAGTTATCAATGAGTCGAAAATTTCGTAATAAAAATACTAGTCTCCCTCAATAACGCAGATTTCTAAATCCGTCACCTTCAGGAAACTGATATAGCAATAATATCGTTATATCATTCAGCAATAAAGAGACGAAGAACAAGTCTTGAAGTGTATGTAAAACATTGGGGTGACCCGTTTGTTCGATCATCATGGAGCAAATTGTTATGCACGTCGGTAAAGTCAATGCATTCTCATAAATATAAGGCATAATTTCCAGGACATGATCCTAATCTTGAGCGCTCAGAGCATAAAGTGATGCATTACATGCAGTAGAATTGTGAGGGAAACACATGTACTCTTGCACTGCGAGGCTGTGCCCAGCGATCGAGCCGTCAGTCGTCCCCGCTTGACGGGCTTCTGCTGTCCGAAACAGAAACGGGGTTGGAGAAGGGACTAAACAACAAAAATCTTCCTTGTGCATATTAAATGCCTGCCCTTGTACATTTATTGGACAATTAACGGTCAAAACATAACGAAGCTTTCGACTCATTATTGTACATGCTGACCAAGACATTCTTGTAGTCAAATAAAAAATCGAAGATTTTAAGTGCGCAAATTGCTGTGAGATTGCTAAGACGCTATTTGCTGTGGATATGTCGATTTATTTATAGTACCTTAGTTTTTTTCCTTTTTAAATTGTAATAATTGTTTCAATTTTGGTAAATGTTGTGAAATATTTGGAATATAGCATTTCAGTGCACATTCACAACTGCGAAAATATATTTTTCTCTTCAATAGCAAAGCCAGAATAAAAGACTCATTTTTTTCTTGTGTTTCTTCCTCTTCTCGTTTTCAAAACTCCTTCATTGTGAATAATAACACATCTATGTTTCTCCTCACTAAACGTACGTACTGAGTTCCTGTGAATTTTTCGTTTTGTTTTCATGTTTTATGAAAACGATTTTTGTTTGCTGTCTCGCTCATGTAGGAGCAGATAAAGCTCTAAAAAGTCAACCCCTTCGTGCGGCCATAAGCGATGCTCTGAAACTCGCTGAGAACTTGAAATCCCGAGACCAGAATTGCGACACTGAAGGGAGACTCGAAGTCAGTGCTAGTGAAGATGGTCAGCAAAGCTCAGAAAGCAATACCTGCTCTGGCGCTGTGACATCAGCACAGCTGGACTCATCTCAACCAACCGCCATTGGGGACGTGCCTGACGTAGTTCCTAAAGCTGCCGTTAGAAAATCAAAGCTTGCTAAGCTTCCTGTAGTAACTAACGTTGTATATGTTAGCATAGGCAACACTCCGGATGCTGTAAGCCGCCACAACGAGGCAGCGAAAGCGATTGTTTCAAGGGAGGGGACTCTAAAATCCTCTCAGATGACTAGCGTAATGTCGTCTTCTATGCCTTCTGCTCTGCCGTCCCCTTCTAGCCGATCTGGCACCCTGACGTCTAACAAATCTCTGAGTAACTCTTCTGGGCCTGACTCTGGCCCGTCTTCTCTCCTTCCCGGTAGCTTTTGTGCTGATACTAACACCAGTGCTCCTGTGGGCATGATGCTTCGAGAGTTTTTGCCCCGTATTCGTTATCCTTCCCTACCTATCATACCTCCAGATGAATTCAGCTCACAAGGATCTGATCGTGAATATCAAAATGCCATCACGTCCATTGGAGCTGATGTTGCTCGCAACAACATCGTTAACCAACCATCTAATCACACCGACTGCGACCAAATCACCAAATATGCCAACCACGCGACGACCGCCGCTGAAGTCCCTGAAGCTGAGGCAGAACTGGCCACGGCTCGTGCTGCAGAAGCAGAACAAACTAGCGAGGACCAGAATCCTATTGCAGCCATCGGCTTTTATGCCACTCAGCCTCCGCCTAATGACGCCGTCGAGGCCATGGGGCGCTGCAAGGCTCTATATGACTACGACGCCAACATGTACGACGAGCTCACCATCAGAACAGGTCAGTTTATTGCATCATTAGGATGCTACTGAAACAGGTCAGCGTTTACTACACAATTCCGGTTCTAAGTATTTATATTTATGTGTGATTCATGACATATCGTTGTTTCAAATTTAAATTTCATCCAATATTGGTTTTTATTGGTCTTGTATTTTACTATATTTTTCCGAATATAATACATTAATTTCGTACGTCCTGGCTCGATCTTTCTCGAAAGGATTGAGAGCCTAATTTTTAATAAAGAAATAAATAAACAATTTTCATATCTTATAGATAGTATGCTTCATAGCTGCTGGCTACTGTATAACTTAATATCAATACTTGTAGTAGGCAATGTAATTTATTGCGAGATGTTTAAAAGATTTCTACGATTATGCATCACTGCTGAATGTTGAAGCAAGTGGTTCTGTGAGAGTTAACGTTTTTATCATATTTCATCACCATCTGGGACTAGTGACTACTGTACGCAGATGATCATGTGACTTAGTGGTCTCAGAAGCTCGTGGGTTGTGCGTTACAGGAGACATCATCCAGCTGCACAGGAAGCAGCCTGACGGGTGGTGGGTTGGTGAGCTGGACGGCAACGTTGGCATATTCCCTGCGACTTACGTCGAAGAAATCGATTGATATCGGCCACGCTCAGAGTGTTACTCATCATCCACATCATTATCTTCTTCATTATCATTGCCTTCGTCTCCTCTTCTCACATCAGCACCGTCATTTTTATCATCCTCTCACTCATCGGCTATCTCGCCCGATGAAAAAAATGTTACTGCGAGTTCCACTAATCCTACCGCAGCTGCATCCAGTTCTAGTTTATCCTGTGAAACAGCTAGTTCAATAACTCCTACTGTCAAGCAACTGGACTCTCCTGATGACAAAAACTCTCTCACTAATAATAGGAAAGAGAAAGCCAGTGATTCTGGCTCATACGATATCTGTACTGAAAATCAAAATGGCAACAGCTTTGTCAGCGGAACTGGGAGCCTAAGTCCTTCTCCCGATAGTCTGAATGCAGACAACGTTAGCAGCACCAGCCGCGACAGCTGCAGTGGCTCCCATTCCGACAGCTTCAAGTCGTGTGTCAGCTCTGGGTACGACAGCTGTAACTCTGCCGCTGCTGCAAGTTCCTCTGTCGAGCCAAGTTCGTCCAAGACTCCTTCTGATACAACGTGTACGAGTTCCTTGACAGACGATCAAAGGCTTTTAGAAACTAAAGAAAAAGAAGTATCGTCAGAGAAAGGTCATGCAAACAAGCAAATTCCTTCAGCGGTAAATTTAGAAGAGGATTCTCCCCCACCTCTTCCTAGTTCACCACCACCTGGCAATTTGCCTTCATCTGATGTTCCCCCTTTTTATGTCCCACCTTCAGGGTTTCCCCCTCCACTTTTTCAAATGGGTAAAAGTATTTCAAATGCTACTCCCTTAATTCAAAAACTGACGGAAGCCCTTTCAGCATCTACTCCTTATTTAACTGATGATACCATTGACGATGACTCGTGTTCGTCGAGCAGCTTTGAGAATCTAGAAGAGGAAGAACATGTAGTTCAAGCCATTCTATCAGAGTCTGCTATGCTTTCGACGTCAACTCCGAATTTGTCTCCTGTAAATGCTTCTCGCCCCAAAAATGCAGGCAGACACCTTCAAAGGCGATCACTAAATTCAACTATTTCTGAAGAAGACAGTGATAATAACGATGCTTTGGCGATGTACGAGCCTTCACTGACATCTCGACCCAAAAAAGTTCCATCAGAAATCATGCCTGTAGCAAGAACTCGCAAAAAGTCTCCCAAAGCTAGAAGGGAAACACCGCCGGTCCCCCCGCGTATAATGAACATATCTGGGCCAACTAACGTATCCTTACCAGCATCTGTGGACCTTTCGTCTTCTATTTATAAGCCTATTCAAAAGCCGCTGATAGCAACCGATCGGTCACAATCCCAGTCACCCAATAGGATGGCATTTATGGATCCTTTCATCACAGAACCTACTTTCCATCGAGATTCATCTCCGTTCTCGAGGTTTTTGCCACATCTGACATCCCCAAATTACGACAGAACAAAGAATTTCATGCGACGAAGTTTTAAATCGCCCTCCTTGTCGTCTTTACGGCAATCGACTCGAAGTCTCACTTCATCTGCCCTGCAAACTTTGAGAAAGTCTTCACGTCACCTTAAGTCGTCATTGCTGGCTTCTCTGAATAAGGCAGTGAGTATGGATGAACTAGACAGTCCGGACTCCCCTCGGTCACATGCTCAAGCAATCCACATTTCAGCGCCCTGTGTACCCAAGCCTGTAGGAACTTTCGCTTACTGCCCTCCGTCGTCAATTGAGAACGTCACTCTTAAATCCACTAAGAATAAAAAGAAATTTTCTTCTTTAAATCAGATTTCAAAGGCAGAAAGACGTGAGATGGATTCGAGCTCCTTATTTGCTTCGAACTCGCCAACGACTTCCGAGCCTTGTTCTGGGAACGGGAATTTTGTGAAGCTTATGTCGTTTAATGCATTAGATGATTGTGCGGGAAAGCAACGTAACAAAGAAAATCGTAAGATCTCTCTCCCAGACTTTCATCTTTCTATGGGATCGTTTGGTGGTCCAGCTGGACTACCTCAAAGTCATGCTAGCATCCAGCATGCTATCTCCCAAGATTCACTCAATAATTTGCACGTGTTCTCGGAAAGTGAAGTTAACGACATCACCAACAGCATAAGTCGTTGTCTGACTACGGACGTGATACGACCTAAACTAACGAAGCCAGAGAAATCGTCTAGCAACCGTGCAACTACGTCTACTGAACCAAGCCAGACGGTAGAACTCCCCCAAGAGTGGGACAATGTGCCCAACAGTGACGAAGAAGACCGAGGGGAAAAAGTTGTCGAAAAGCCCACTCAAGTTATTGAAGGAGACGCTCAACGACACGAGACGAAATCAAATGAACCTGCATCTTTAGTTCCCTCACGAAAGAAAAAATTGTCAAAATGTAAATCAACAAAGATTTATTCGAAAAGCAGCTTGAACATTGAAACCAAGAAGCTCACGGGCGAGGAATCATCCAAAACTCATCGCTTTCCTTTGCCAGATGAACCATCACTCCCTGCTCCTTTGACATTTCCTTCTAAACCTATGGGCGTTGACGGGCACAGGCAGACTTCAAAGAGACATTCTGCAAAGCTCAAGCCTCTTTTAGGTTTGCCAATTGATGAGCGTCAGATACAGTTGCAACAGCAGTTGTTACAATGCCTAAAAATAAGACTTGACGAATATAATACGAATGGCAGTGTATCTCCTCTGCCACCGTCTGCATCTTGCAGCGTCAATCATGATGTAAAGCAAAGGTTGAGCTCCAGTGAAGGTGCAAGCGATTCCAACGTGACGCGCAAAACTCAAAGCCAAGGGGATTTAGGGCAAAATGAAAATGAAGAGAAGTTGAAACGGAGTGAAAGTCTTGAAGCTGTAGCTCAGTTTATAAATGCTGAAGAAGAAATAAATGTAACACCTCGAAAAGAGCCTAAAGAAGATGAAGTTCAGGAGAAATTAACCAAATTAGATAAGGAAGAACTCCAAATAAACTTAGCACAAAAAGAAGAAACCGAAGTTAAAACTGCGTACACCGTACAGGATTTAGCAGGTGAAAATTTTGAAACAGAAATCGAAAGTAAAGAACAAACTAAAATGAGAGAACTCAATGAACAACATAGAAAGCCATCGCCTGCTAATATGAGTACTTCTATCGATAACGTAGAAGGAAACGCTGCCGAGACACAAGAACACAACTTAAACTGTAGTGTCGATAACTTATCGAGGGAAAATATGGGAGAATCAAACGAAAAAAGTGTTCGAGGTTCATGTGAAAAAGAAATAGCAAATCAAACTCACTTAAAAAACAGTAAAACGAAGCTAGAGGAAGTGGTAGAATTAAAAAGTATCGTAAGAATCGAAAACCAGGAAGAAGAAAAACGAAAGGAGTTGAAGAGACTTTTTGATCAGAAAAATCGCTCGCTCCAGCTACTTCATGAGAAGCAAGAAAAAGAGTTAGCTCTCCGCAAAGAAAAAGAAGAGCTGGAAAAAAATCAAAAATTACTCGAAGAAACCCTGAAGCGGCAGCAGTTAGAGCGAGTGAAACTCGAAACTTGGCAAAATTTGAGACCCTCTAAAGAGAAAGCTGCCGAAGAAGCAAAGAAGCGTTACCTCAGAGGACTTTTAGATGAACATCAGAAAAAAGACAGTGAGCGAAAGACAAAACTGCAACATCCTCTGCATCCCATTGTAAGTAAGCACGAAGAGCAAACTGCTGAGCAAGCGTCATTGAAACAATCATCCAATGAGAAAAACCTGCATTCTTGCGAATCTCAAAGTGTAGAGCGATGCGCTGGTAAATCAATCGATACTGGTTGCGCGTCTCAGACCCAGTCTGATACAAAATTTGAATCTGTGAAGCCTGTGAAGAATTTAAAACAGCAGCTCATGTACCACATTGAGCAGCGTAAATTTCAGCAGATACAGTTCCAAAAAACAATACAGGAGCCTCCCAAATCAACGGAAAATGAAGCATCAGAAACATGTGTGCCCGTAAAGGTATCTAAGGAATATGGTAAGGAAGAGCCGAACCTATCGCCATGGGATGACGAGGAAAGTTGTGACGTTATCGACACGAATATATCTGATTTTATTGGGAGTGAATTGCTTGGAGAGACAGAAGGGTACTGTGATGAAGAAGCAGCGTCTTTCACTTTGCTTCCTCCTCCAGCCAGCTTTTGCGATTCATCTCTTAGTGATTGCGATATTGTAGAGAAAGATGTGGCTGCATTTGACGCCTTGAAAGACAATGACGGAATACTATCTGAGGGCAATACCGCTGTACCGCTTCACAATTCAGCAACTCGCCCATCCCTTAAAACTCAAAAATCAAAAAATAACAAAAGGGTAACTTTTGGGGTCAATGATACAGAAATTAACTATTTCGACGAAAAAAGGGCAAATGACGAGGAGGTGGTAGAAGAAACCAAAACACATCCTGAATTTAACGCTTTTGCACTTCGCAGACCGAAATCTAAGATTAAACGAAATGGCTCACTTACTTCTCCGTCGACTGTGAAGGACTCCTGTTCGGTGCTAGACCCTCCCATCATTTATGAAAATCTTCCGCCTCGCGAGTTAATAGATGAGGAAAAATGTAATCCTCCTCCGCTTCCGCGAAAGAAAAAGCGGGCTGCGAATGACTCGCACAAAAGTCCCGGAGCATCACGGTCTCCTGTTTCAAAGTGCCAAGGAACATATCGATCCAACCACCGAGGGGAATCGAATGTCACTGATTCTGAAGAGGTCGAGAGTTATGCTTGACTTCGATTTGAGTTTATCCTTTTATTGTATTCTTTTTCACTTTTCCGCCACTTTGGCGCTGTTCCTGGTCTTTCGTGTTGCTTTACTTCCGGTTTAATTTTCCGAATTTCAAGGGTTATAGAAATATGTTCGTCTAGGTCAGGGTTATTTCTGTCATATTTTACTACTCTGAGCTTTTCTCAAGCTGAAAGTCTTTGTTATCTATTTTATCATTCACCATTAAATACTTTGCTATCATCTGACCAAAGACAATCAATTTTATTAGTATTTAGAAAGTGTCATCATTATTCATTCATTTGTATTCATCTAATCATGTAACACTCTGAACTGGCGTGGGTAATTTGTACTACATCCCATCCTACTTGAACTAACGATGTTGACCCGCGTGTTTGAGTTGGCTGGTAATCAGGATATGTTCTTTTCGTCAATTGAAATTTATTTTGACAACTGTGCATTGAATTTTTTTTCTTCAATTTCACAGAGTTACATCTGTAATGGATAATTTATTAAAATTGCTCATAGTAAGAAGCTTTCAATGTGTGAGGCTGTATTACTGATTACTAGCCAATTCACACATGACTAATTATCTACTCGATTTTGTCTCATACACTAAGTGGACAAATTCGGATGTAACTTTTTATGAGCGAGACACGTGTCTCCAGTGAATTTTGCTTGAAACTCGAAACGTCAGCAAAGTTACTAAAGGAGGCTCCAACGCTCTTTACCAATTCTGACTAGACTATGCACGAGCGTCTCATTTCTCCGAGGTAACCGGTATGCTTTGTTTTCTGACAGTCCTCTGGCAGTCTGCAATTTTGGCCCAACAGTCGCATCTCACTACCTATTGACTCAAAGTGACCAAACTTGATATTCTTTTACGATACTTCATTTTTCATCGCAAATAGAAATGATTGTCTGATTATTACCTCACCTGCTGCCGTGGCTCCGCATAAACCCAGAGCACACAAGACTTTTAGGATGATAGGGTTGAGTCATATTCGGAAGTTGAGACTCTGTCGTTGGCTTTAAACTGATTGACAATGCTTACTCATTTTAAATTTTTACGTGGTTTTTCCGCCTCAGCGCAGCAGAACAATGGAGAAAAAGAAAGTTGCTGTTAACTTCAATGGGTTGTAGTTCGTTAGAGGATTTAGATGCATTGCGATCTGGTGCTTGACTGGGAGAGTTCTGACGTAAGGAGCAAAGAACAGACTTGTCCACTTAACTATAAAATTCAGTCACTTCAGGTTACTCTCGGCAGAGCTGCCAGCGTACTGAGGCTGGCTTACTCAATACTTCAGTTGAAATCTATTTTTAAGGTTGCGATGGATTTTTAGCTTTCGAATATTTTAGCGAACAGCGGTGGATTTTTGCAATACGTGATCTAATTTACTTTATTTTGCTTGATCAACTTCTTTAATTCGAATAGTGTATATCGAAGGAAAATATATAAAATTAATTGTTTGAAGTAAATAGCTATTCTTCAGGAGTTTAGGAACGCAATAACAATTAATGAGTCAATAAGTGTTTGTTTGTATATATGTTAATAAATTCGTTATTATTGCTTAAACATATTTTAACCTCTGATGATGATGATGAAGGGGAAGACTACGAGAAAGAAACAAGTGCCTTGTATAATTGTTACGATCTAAGTTTAAGAATTTGCTCTTTCTTCAAGACACGCTTGTCTTGGTTAGTTTTTATACGAGATGTTGACTTCTTTGTCTTTCTTCATTGAGAATTAGAGCCTCCAGGGGTCAGAGCGTGAGAGGTCAGCAGCACTGCTTGTGTCGCAAACATTTTCCAGCAGCTTCTGAAGGACAGTTGGACTGTGCTTTGATACCGAGTCTTAAGCGTGGCTTTCCTGTTCCCATCTGTAGCAGCTGGATTTTTTGTATGGGCACCCTTATGTTTATAATATCTAACACGTGACTCAAAAAATTCCTTCATCCACTGTCGTGTAAATTTGCTCTAGCTTTCTTTTCACTATAACTCATTGTATCTTCGCGTTGATTATACGACGGTCTTTTGAGAAGTTTACTCCTGTTCTTTCATGGGTAATCATTGCACCTCATACGACCTCTGGGTTAGTTACATAATTGTATCTTCAATTTCCTATCATTTCACTTCTCAATTTAGTTTTCCATTGTCCTTTCTATCATATTCTTTTAACATTTTTTTTGAAACTCATGTAAAAGTATATACAGTTTTGTGTTTTACTTACGCGTGGAAGGATTGTTTTCATTTGTGTTGTCCTTGTTTGTATTTCAGTTTAGATGTACAAAGCTTGATGCTGACAGTCCGTTTCTCGAATTGTTTATTTATTTGTACCCTCAGTGCTTATCAGACGTCTAACGAATTTATGTATCTCTACGCATGATTATTCTTGAAATTATAAACGGGATTTTAACGTTGTAGTAAGAATTTGTGGGCCTGTGTGAGTTTCCCGTTGTTTTCACTCCGAGTGAATTAGGACGGGAGTTCTTTTCGAACCTGATTAGTATTGGATGTTTCCAAAGTTATCATCAGAACCAGGAAATAGGCTTTAAATTGTTAAATGTTTGCGCTTTCTAATAAAATATCCGAGCTTAATAAATTTCTTTATCCTAATTTTATATTGGATACCTACTGCTTAAAGTGGTGAAAATAGTGATAGAGCCCCAAATATATTAACTCATGACTTTATTAATAATGATTAAAAGTTGATCAGATTTTGACTGGAGGAAGCTCTTGAAACTGGAAGTCCGTTAAACGATACGTTTAGTTAGATTTGTTTTTCGAGAATCAATTACACAAATAGGATTTTGGGGTAAATTTTGATGGAAATAAAAATAGTACACCCTAAAAAATTTCATATTCCCATATTACTACACCTGTGATACGGAAGTAATACATCAAAACAAGACAGACACCAGTGCTGTGCTGAGTTGTACAGCACTTTTCAGACGCCTAATATTTAAGTTTATAAAATTTATCACAACAGGAAGCAGCAGTGCACTGACAGTCAACTTGAAACTACAAGTGGCGAAGGATGTTCCTATTCAGTAAATTACAAGAAGAAGAATACGTGTAGAAAAGTTGTGGGCAACTACAGTATTCGCAAATTCCTGGATCGTATTGGTCGAAGAGATCAACCAGATGTCCACCAAACTAACCCCGACCAGCCGTCGAAGGCTGCCGCGTGAGGCTTCTTCTCAGGGGTGCAGAAGCCTTCAAGCGTCCTTAGATTTAAACATAATACCCACACCCAGGAAATCACGATGAAATTTAAACTCGTCAGAACACTTCGTATAACAGGAGAAAGACAACACCAGCTTTGACGAAATTACCCGAGGAAAGACGAGAGGAGTGGTGCGGGAATCCGGTTTCGTAAAACACATAACTTACATATGTTTTAACGGTTCAACAATTACACATTTTAGTACAAATGTTATATCTGTGAGAAGTATTACAGACAATATGTCTCTTAAACTAGTATAATGGATATTTTTATATACAGCTATTTGTGTGTCCTATTGAGTTCTATAACTTTTAGAGCATCCTATAAGACCGTATGCTAGGCGTACCCATACACGAGTAGGAAGAGCATACAATCTTATGCACTCAGTCTTTACATACACAAGACTGGTCATGTGTAGGATTTATTGTGGGGAGACGATAAGATTTAACATTTGGAATTCAATGCCTAGTCAATGGAGACTATACATTCTACAATATACCCAGAATTAATTACTGATAAACACGGTGAAGGGGTATTTCAACTGTCCATTATGTGAGACTATCATTTATTGAATAGTGTTCTAAGTATCGCGATAAAAAATAGACTTCAAGATTCGTTTTAAACGTTCGGAGCGTGCTCTTCTCACGAATATCAGAAGGAAATAAGTTCTAAGCATTAATACCGTTGAAGATAAGAATCTGGTTTTCAAGTAATAGGGAAGTATAAATTTACTTCAGTTCCTAGTCAAATATTTATGATGGCCAGTTTCAGCAGATGCTAATTACTTCACGTCTTTATCGCCTTCATTACGCAAAGTTTTATACATGAAAGAACAGAGGAGATATTGATATAGATCAGGAAGTTTAAGCATTTTCAAGTATTTATGCGAGTCATTCGTTTGAACATTGTGTTCCAAATTTCTATTCTTCCTAATGGCTCTATTCTGTATTATTAAGCATATTTGCATGTTTGATTTTAAGTATGTTCGATTTTTATTAGTTCCATGTCAATATGACATAGCATACAATGCTGCTATACTAGATTGTAGACGTGACATAACAGCATGGTATAAGGTAAATTATCCTTATGTATATACACCAGGCTGTTCGCTGCGTCGAGAATATTGTTTGATGGATTACTTTCCGTAGGGAATTAAACTTAATTTATGCTAAGATATACAGTTTTTCAATTTATCCACGGAATCACAGTGATAAAAACCATGACACCACGAATATCTGCTTGCGTCGCCTACATAGCTCGTTTTTGCCTGCCAGAAATAAAGGGTTCCTGTGACTCCTGCAACATTTGCACCGCGCCGCAGCTACTCGTTACTCAAATTCGGATTTCGGAGGGCCCATCGCCCGATCGAGATCAGTGACTCTCGAACTTTGGCGAGGTTAGGTGCAGTGTCGTGCTTCTCTGTGTTAGAGATGTGTGCTGCTCCTGCTTGCCTAATTAGATTATCTTATTAGTGTCTCGTATTTGGCACCAAAATGTTGCTGTGGACGGTACTCGTGTGTGTTTCTGCTTCTACACTATCGTCAGCTACTACAGTTCTTGAAGGTTTGTTTTATTTCCAACCAAATCCTTGAGAGTATAGGAGGGCTGCCTCGATCAGCGTGGTTGTCGCTGCGAGCGGCATCGCTGGCGTCTTCTCTTGGCATTTTTGCGATGCCTCGTTGGTTTGCTATTTTTAATTGCAAAAATATTAGCTATCTATACTCTGGTGTAAGGTTCAATTCTCCATTCCTCATGCTAGCGGCCAACATGGCTTGTGGAACCCGTCGCAGTAAAGCAAGATCTTTGTCGTCCATTCACACTGCACGATGTTTTAGGTCTTTTGAACTATTTAACCTAATATGCTAAATAAAAGTTTACGTGATGTATTTGTAAAGGAATCTGAATTAAATGGTAGAACATGTATGTTGCATATTAGTAAATTCAGAAATGTGACTGTTGACGTGTTTTGCTGCATAATTTATCTATATAAAATTTAGCGTCGGAAACTCGCTACGAACCGTTTGTTTCCACAGAAATTTGTACACAGATTATTTTATAACATAAACTGTTAACAACGCGGTGTTAAAAATTCGTTGTAACGTTTCTTCTAGAGATAGCCGAGACATTTAAAAGTAAAATTTGTATCATGCTCGTGCTGCAGTGGTACCGTTAATTAATGATAAATAAGAGGGTAAAAACGGGTACTAAGTAGTTCTTTACTATTCAATAAACCTGAGCAATAGCTTGCTTTCTCAGAAATTGCTCTACGTTTGAATTTAGTTGCACCCCTAAAATTACGTATTGAAATATTTGCAGGTTTGGCAATGGCAACGCTTAAATGCTTAGCAAGTAGTTGTTGCGAAGATTTGTATGCAAGTACTAAAGTGCTCTTTCTCTGTTTTGTTAGGTTAGCCTCAAGAGCAGTGTCAAATGTGTAAAATCTACCCAATACAGTTCGATATTCAGTCATCCATTCTTTGTGGAATGTAGATTGAATTTTATAGTTCTGTGCAGTACTAAAATTAATTTTGAGAGTTTGCATATTCAACTATGCATGCATTAGTTGTTTCATTACTCTAAAAATTGAGAGTGCAATGTAAAAAACTAACCTGTTATGTAGAAATAAAAGTATTCATTTTCAAATTCAATATGAATTTATTTAGATGCATTTGATCATAAGTATGGACCTAGATATTGTCCTCATGTTATGATTGTCACTGACAGTGTTTTGTGAAGTTGTATTCACCATCTTTGTAGGTATATGTTTTTCGTGATTCATCTATGAATTTTTACCTTTGTTGTACTATGTTTCTACAATGGAATTTTTAGCTGCTACGTATTCGTTTTTCCGTGTCGTTATATACATTACGTTCTTAGACTTGTAAAGTTTGACAAATGAACGTCATGCTTACTTGTCATTGCTGAACCCGAGTTTTTGCTGTCGAGCGTTTTTTGCGGCCATCATCTTCTCGAGCAAGTGAGTGGGGACGGTCTACGGTAAGTGAGCAACCGGTGTACTTCGCCTCAGAATATAAGTGTGTCGTGCGATGGAAAATTTAAAAACTCATGTACCAACATTCCAATTTTATAACTGACTGTTTATTAATCGGTACGGTGGAATATTTTGTACCATAGTTAACGTTTTATAAGCACGATGACACAAACGTTATTCGTAGTTTCTGGATGACCGTACAGCACCAGTGTTCCCGAGATCTTTGCTGTATGGTCGTCGTCCTTCATTGAGTTTGGATGGAGCGCTCGCCCTGCACGAGCGGATGTCGATATTCGTGTCACGCCGAGTGTATCAAATGATATGCGGTTGTACATAAGTTCTTTTTTGATTTTATTTGCTAGATTTTCTTTATAGGAACAGCCGAGTAAAGTTTTGTTCAAATGTTTTAGAATGTTTTTTTATTGCTTAGCGTTTATTGATACGTACTTCATACGTTAGATAGCTTCGATACCTTAGAGATGTTTGGGCCTTCACGCGCGGGCCACACTGGGGTGCCGCCGCTTCATAGCATATAAAAATTTGTAAATCGCGCCTGCAAAACTGACAGTGTTATGGGGAAAGAAAGGGAATTAAATATCGTTCTAATGAAGTTACACATTATTCGTCTGAAAACAATACATTATTATATTCTAGAACCAATGTAGAATAATTCTGACCAAGTGCTGAGACTTGTGCACGGCACATGGGCACGTGACTTAGGAGGGAGCTTATGCTCGTCTCAGAGCAGCTCAGCCCACAATCCTGCTTCAGACCTCTTAACTTGTGTGCAAATGCAGCAGTCACAGCACTTAGTATCGTTCAAAATTGAGTGTAAAATATACAAAATACATCTTTTGCAGGTAATTCATACGGAACACCATGAAAAGGATACAATTTCTATCTATTCGCTTCACCTGAGCTACACATTAGTTTAGTTTGAGGTCTATCGACTCGTACGTTTTTTTGGCCTACAATGATAAAATACAGAGCATTCGACGCGGAATTTTGTGGCCAACAATTCATTTGTTTTGGAATCCAATAATTTTGAATCCTTACAAATTCTTTGATGGAATGTAAAATAAAATAACGAATAACGGATAAAATTGTCGTTTTTAAAAATAATTCTGTTCCGTTTCTCCAAAGTTTAATTTCGTAGTAATTTCTATGCATAAATTACAACAAACCCCATTGTTCTTGCCCAAAAATTGTGAATTATACTTTTTCACAAAATTATGTTTTTTAATACCTAAGTTTTCGAACAATCGAAATAAAGTCCACGAGCAAAATGTGTGTTTTTATCGAATTAAATCAGTGAACCTAATCTAAAAGCGATCTGTTCGATAAGAAAAAGTTTCCCTCAACACTTTGACTCTATTCTATATACAGGAAAAATTTCACGTCAACAAACATCTCCGTTGTGAAGGATTCTGTTATCATAAATTTGGTTATCCTATTAATTTTCCTTCTAATCTAAACTAGCTTATTCGAGTAATGAACACTAATTTCATGAAAACTTAAAAAATGTATTGCTCTATGTCTGTGCTGAAGTTACATTAGGTTAGGTGATCGCGTGTACCATATATGGCCTACTTCAGAGGCAAAGTGTAAAGTTAGTAGGCTTTAATTGTCTGATTTTAGTTTAAATCTGTACGCAAGGAAATTCAGTTGTTGGAGTTAGTTGAAGTGACCTAGCAGTTCAGCGAGAGTTATGCTCCATTATCTTTGATTTTTTTGCGACAAGAGTCTTAATCAATTTGCTCTAAAATATTGTTATCATGATATTCATTTCTGTGGAATTATATGATAGACATGCGTACGCGGTATGCTGTATGAATTATTTGCAATTTTCTACTCTGAAAATTTTCGATAATTGCAGCGATGTACAGAGAACTCTAATAGTAAAGTTTTTATTTCGAACATGTTAGCCCGATTTGCCGAGTGCTACAGAAGGTATTGCGTACGTCATTGCCTGCGCTCGCTGATATGGCTGCGGAAGGTCCCTATTGATTGGGTCCAGGACACTGTTAGCTCGATTTGGCGACTCGAGACTCGTAAACCCATTTAACTATCCATCGCTTCCGAACACTTTCGCACCTTCATGGCGCTTTCAGGACTGGCGACTGCTGCGCTGTTCAGCTAGGAAAAGTTTGCTCGTCAGGTGACGGTCGTTTTCATCGCGGGAGCGAGACCTTAACAGTGCTGAAGTCGGCCTGGCTCGACGTACCCTGATGAATACATGATTTTCACGCATTGCATATCCTCTGAAAAATAATTTCCCTCTTTGACAGAATTCATTTTCCATTTAAGATGACTCTATTTTCCTTGCTTCTTGAAAAGATCGGACGCCCGTAGTTGAAACGCCTTTGTTGTCGCTATTGTAAGGGAGCGTAGTTCTATGACTTGAGAATCGTTTCGTTGTGGAAGTTGTGTGTGATGGAGCATGCGTGTAATGAACGATTACTCAAATATTGTCCTTGTCAAGTATTTTTGGAAGTTTTGGGTTTTAGATATGTTTTTCTAGAAGATATAAGGTCTCGTATTTGAGACCTTTGTATATAAAGTCCGAGCTTTTATCGTTTCACGTTGTAGGAATATGCCTGTCTGAACGATTCTACTGAATCAATGGTACATGACCTCGTCCTCATACTTTGGTCGTTGCGCATTTACGATCTCTTGGAGGCTTAATGCACAGCGTTAACTGTCACACTTGTGCGTGCTTCATTTTCATGTTATTTGTGAAGTAGTGTGAAGCCCATGCAACATCCGCGTACTGCTTATCATTGTCCTCCGTCTTGCAGTAGGTGTAGACATCACTGCATCACGCCGCTGGCTTCCCACATCGTTGGGGATTTTACTTCTCTGCCTGTTGTATTTTTACTCTGTTGTCGGAAATGCTAATTTTTCTGACCCATCTTTCAGTGTGAAAATAAGTTAATATGATCTGATTTCGGTTTGGGATCTAAAACCATTGCTCGGTGCTTTAGCAAATTTATTTCCTGCAATGAATGTTATCCTGCAGTAAAGAGCGTTGCATGTTGGTCGCTGATGACTACTGCTGTGCAGTGCTGTAGTGGCGTGTGTGGGGAAGGCCTCGGCTCGCTTCATTAGAGTTACGCTCAGCAGAAGGTTTAATGGCTTGAAAGAGCCCTCGCCCTGCCCCCTGTCTGATCCTGTTTGCCCAGCGGCCGGAACCCCCTGACTGCTTGCTTGTTCTAGTCTTCTTATCGCCAAAGCAATACTTGCCATCAAGTTTGGTCAATGAATTAAGCTATATGGCCTTGATATCTAGTGCGTGTTAGCTCAAGTCCGCAAATGTTATGGATGAAAATAGAACACTAAAGCGTCCCGTACGTAGAGCGTTTGTGAGGGACATGTCAACGAGGTGGTGCAGCAACGCCGCGTGTTCTGCGCCCCCTCAGCCTCACCATCTCATCAGGGTCGGTGTTAATCCCTCGATGAAAAGAGTGAAGGGCAAAAACAGTAGAAGAACGATGAAAATAAGAGGAACACCTAAAGTTTGTTGTTCATTCGATGTCCAATTGTATACCGGTATTCCTGATGTCTGTACTCTCGTGCTCTGGTGCGAGAGGAATCCTCGTGTTATTATGCCGCCGCTCTCGCCTCCCAGAAGTGAGAAATCAGAAGGGCTTCAGAGAAATGTTATCAGAGCACGATTGTCGCGCAGAACCTAATATTCTAAGTCAGTAAATTAAAGAGTGAATAAGGACTTGAAGACTGAATGACAATGGGAAGAATAAGTGGAACGGAGGTACTTAAAAAGCTTTCGTTGAACGAAAAATATCAATGTTTTTAGACCATATTTTCTGTCATTTAGCAGCCAAATTCCGTGGAATATTTTATTTAAAAGATCTGAATGGTTCTTTGAGATTGCAATCGTGTTGCGGGACACTGCTGCTTTATCGGACACATGGGGAATAGGTTAGGTTAGGGGCTCCTTGTGGCATTGTAATTTTGGGCATCGTGCAGCAGTGATGGGCGGCGGTACCTCCGTACGTGCTACTCATGTCTTCTCATGTACTAGGATGCTGAACGCACCGGACTTCAGCACTGGTAATAATCAGGCCGAGTACAGAAGGGAGATTATCCTTGTATGACTACTGGTAAAACGAAATGAGCACAATACACTTTGAGTCCTAGTTTATTTTGTTGACTTAGCAACTTTCTAGGGATAATGATTTCTGACATCTGCTTTGGAGGACGGTTGTTTCCTGATTCTGCCCATCTTTGCCATAATGCTAGGGAGAACTCTAAGTGCATCTCTTTAAGCGCCAATTCGAGCAATAGGTTTTGGAGGATTCTGATGTGGGCTAAGTTGCCATGGCCTTAATTGTCTTTCTTCCCTCCCTTCCTCTGCCTTCATCATGGGTGAACCGGTGTGCCACGCAAGCGACAGCACATTTGTGTCTGTCCTTCACACCTTCTCACTTCACGCCATCCCTTCCAGTTGTGCTTTTTTGCGGCTTCTTACAAAACTTTAAAGTTTGCCGTAGAAAAATGTAAAACTTACCGTGTTTACGCGTACCAACGTTTCTAACATTCATGCAGAATTCGAGTCGTGTAAGTAGAGTGTATAGAACAACATCCTGAAACAATCCTTTAGTAAAATAGCAAAAGCTGGTCTTCTAGTTGTGGATGTCCACGTGCGAATCAGTTTCTGTGCAATAATTAATTTTAGGAGAATTGGTACGAGACCTTGTCTTTTTCCCAATCCTGTAACCGTTAAAAGATGGGATGGGCCAATTATGAACGTTACTGCAACATTTGTGTACCACAAACTTTTGTGTATAACCATTTACTACTGCGCAGAATAGTCAGAGTATCTGGAACTAGTCATATTATGTTGGAGTTTCTCAATGGGCTTGGGCTATTTCCTTGATTGAATCAAGCTGTTAAAAGTTTTGATCATGGATGCCTCAGGTTAAATAGTTTCAACGTAGCACTGGCGCCGATAATTCGGTGCAATGACTCTCCTTTTTACAAGCTGTTCTTCTGCCTAGCTGACTGCACTCTAGGCACTACTCGCAAGTGTCAGGGTTTTCTTCGCGATCATCAGTGCTGATGAGAGGACAACGTGAGGGCTTCGCAGGCGCCCGAGGCGCGCTGCTCCAGTTGGTGGTGACAATACGCGACCTCTTCCTTCGCGTCGCTTGCTTTCTCACACGTGTTCTGTATTGTGTTGATGTTCGTGTACTGAATACTCGCTGACATGTTACTCCTTTTTGAAAAGAAATTCCGTAAGGTAACTATATGCCTTTGTACATACACACTTGTATGAGGTAACTATATGTCTTTGTAGCTACATACGTGTATGAGGTATATATTTTTGAAGCTCAATGTGAAATGTTTTTATGTTTTAATGTTTGTTTATACCTTCACTGTTGCTATTTTTTAGCTCATCTAGTTTTTTTTATAAAGAATGGACGCTAAAACATTTAGTTATTTAAAGTTATCCTTGTTTTCTCCTGTTACTTGATATACCTTCATATTATTATTTACTTCTGTTAGATTACTCTGTTCAGTTTCAAAGCGGCTGGAGTAACAGACCGAAATTTACGAGCGTGTCTTCCTCGCTGCAATATGACACAGTGCCCGAAAACTAAAGTTTTTCTACGGCGCCTGTCTTCAATCATACTTCCTAGCGAAATTGATTTAGATCAGGTGCGCAGCATCGCAAGAGCTCGCGCTCCAGTCTCCAACATTTTGTGATACACCCCAACCTGCGCGGCGTTCAGGTCGGCTCCCACGCCCGCATCAAGTATGGCCACCGATGTGTCTTGTGCCATTTGCGGGACGAGGGCCTTCAGTGATCGCTAATGAGGCTCTCACCGAACTCATTAGAGCGGCGCCGTGTCCAGCCTGGGGCCGCAGATGTCGTTTACGCGGGTCGCTCCGGCCAAATGCCTCTGCATTACCAGTGCCTCCCGTCGCCATGCGAGCTGCGGCCTGCGTCGCTCAATATCGACTGTCACTTGAGCACACCCGCCCTGCGGTCCAAATGAGGTCTCATGCTCCCGGGGGAGTGTACGAGTATCATAAGTCGGCCCTACATCTCAAAATTTACGGATTAAATGGTCCAGTTTTTGTGGCGTCTTTTTTATAAATTATGGTGCTGTTTTTTGTCATGTTCTCGGATTGATTCAGCACAAGCTAAAAAATATATGCTAATTAGTGGCGCAGCTGTAATTCTTCCTGGTTCGTTGACTACTCGTTTTCCAATGGAATGGGCAGTACGTATAAATTTGCACTATGAATTCTAGTATCAATTACACTCGTAAAATGCTTCCGAACTAGGCTGTGTTCAATGACAATTTACAAGCGTGTCGATCTCAATTGATTTCTGCTCTATTGATTTATCTTGCAGCCCGCCTATAGGTCACTTCCTATCCTTCGTGGCTAGGTTGCACCGCTTAGCTCTTCTGAAAGCAGGTGTGTTGTGTGTCCTTTAAGTTAACGTTTTCGAATGAGTTATGAGCGTTCTACTTCGGAAGAACTGCTATGGGGTAACTAAAGGTTTTTCTACTAGATATATACTTTCATGAGGTCCCTAGATGGCTTTGTAGCTATACACCGACTTCGTAACACACGCCTGCGTATTTCAAGTTTAGGGATTATTAGAAACAGTTGTTCAGGTAAGAGTTCGGTGGAACTAGCATTTCGACTAATGTTCCCTTACATTGTGCGGTTGTTCTCTTTTTCTGATTGCGACGTTTCGCTTTTGATTTAAGTAAAAATGAAGAACCACGAGATCCTCAGAACGGCTTATAGAGTAGCACGATGCAGATCGTTTATTACAATCTGTGGTACGGTGCGTGAAGAGCACAACCCAATACCGCAATTCTTGTCCAGCTGAGCCATGGGCTATCTTCTGTTCACATCCAACGATTTTCTGTCGTGCATTGTATGTAGAGGAGATCTTGGTCGTCGTGGAGAAATGTGATCTCTTTAGACGAATTTCCCAGCAATCGGTGACTTTCCAGAGTCAAAAGAAACGAGAGGAAAAGAATCCCCCCTCTGTTATAATAATAGCCGTCGTATAATTATACATACTCGTATGGATAATTTATTGGTCTGTAACATTTCGCGTGGCATCATACTGAACATTGTTGCGAGCGGCGGTCTCATAGATAGGATTTGAATGTCCTATCGTAAATCTGTGTAATCTAAAGGACGCTAAATCTCTTGTTCAATAAAACACGGCATAACAGTATTTTGGTTAAGAATTCTATAGAAGTTATTTTCAATTAGAGTTTTAGAGGGAGTAGTTAGAATATGGTCTAGTAAATCCTAGAGTTCATCATCATCAGTTGGTGTCCTAGGACAGTTTCCATAAACGAATACAATTCTGATTTCTGTTCTTCCACGGGGGTATATTGTGAGATGAAGTAGCTCAATTCTTTGGATTGTTCGCCTCGTTTTGAATTGTGGTTACAGATTTTCTTTTATGTACATTATGGGGCCCCTCATCTCTCTTGCTGTAAGAGAGTCTGGCAACATAGTGATACACGTCCTCTTTTCAATGCAGCTTCCCTGGGAGATGTCGTCCATTTAGGTCCAACCAAGTTTCATTGAAAGCTTTAGTATCATGTGAAAGGATTAATGCGGTGGCTTGCATATCTTGTAAAGATAGTTTCCTTGCATATCCTTTTAGAGCATAAAAAGATTCTTTTTTGATACATTCATTTTAACGATTTGAGTCACCAACACTCAATGTTATTAATCGATTTGACGGATCTGTGCTGCATTTTGCTCTTCATTCTTAGGTAGTAAGCTTATACTCATTTCTACTTCTTTTTCAGCTGACGCGGAACTTTCGCTCAAAAACTTTTCTTAAGTATTGTCACGTTTTTTAATTTTTTTCTATTAATTTACAGTGTACGCTGTATTAGAATCGAGTGAGACAAGACAGACGGTAAACCAGGTTCAGGGTAATACACCACTTGCCAGCCAAAATAGCTATAGAGCAACCTATACAGAGAAAGATGAAGATTATTAACGTAAGGTAAATTGTTGTATAAATAAGCTTAAGTTCATGTATAGTTGAATAAGTAACTATAACTAGATCAGTACCAAAATTACGAACAAGGGTCAACACACATGGTATGAGTTGGCAATTGAAATAGGACCACATGCGTACACATATAAAGTAATGATATCGGTCGACGTACACAGACGCACGTATATTCCTCTTGACAAGATAAGCCTCAACATTCATTTTAAGTGCTCTATATGAGGGATTTTGATATATGTTCAGAGGAATGGAGTTCCAAAATTTAATTTATGCAAGGAGAACGTTTTGTTTGTATTTTGCTCTTGAATAATAAGGAAGTATCAATTTAATACGATCCCTGGTAACATGATCAGGAGGACGGGATTGGGCTCTGGAATCATTCCGTGATTTGGGTCACTATTCGTTCTTGGTATTAAATCCATTTCCCTACCAAGAGTGATTGAGGTCGGCTACTGTAAGAATTCCCACACATTTAAATGAGTCGTTTGAGTGGTCGTTATGGTCTGGGTGTGCAAGAGCTCTCGTGGGTTATTTTTTGCAGAGTAAACACTTCGTTTGTTTTTTATCGGTCTCATACGAGGGTTTTATTTCAAAAAGTGTAAGAACGTGCATGAATGTGCTTTATAGATTCATTTAAACACTGTAAGTAGACATTATCTGGATGCTTGCTTGATCTCGAAAAGTCGGGCTATAAGCTGAGACGCTAAGATATACGAATACACCTCTATGTCCAAATTTATTGCCGCGCAGCAAGTTCGACGTCGCGACTTTTGAATATTGTCTTAGTTCCCTTAGGAGCAGAGTTGCTCCAGGTTAGGTGTGATATGAGCGGCTGCCCTCATGCCGCACTCAAGACGCCCTTTCCTTACGGTCAGGACCGCCTTCCTGCGTCAGGCGTAAT
The DNA here is from genome assembly GCA_014899125.1 of Orchestia grillus. NCBI lineage: Eukaryota > Metazoa > Arthropoda > Malacostraca > Amphipoda > Talitridae > Orchestia > Orchestia grillus. The sequence goes on along the minus strand of VOMN01052149.1, from coordinate 17,575 downwards.
GACTGGTGACAAGTGCGACTACCGCTTCTTGAGAGACGCCATCGTGCCCTGCCGCCCCTCGCCGCGCTGTATATTTACAGTTATGTAATCTGATTGGCCCGAAATATTCCGCGCCTGTGATCTCTGTTGCTGTGGGGCGTCTCCGCACCTTGGCTGGGATATTTGTAACATCGGCTCTAGGTCCTCGAACAGCTCGTAAAATTGGTGGAATGTGGGTTCTTTTAAAACTGAATTTACTTCATGATATCAGTGGTTCTGAATTAGAGTTTACCTTGGCGCCATTAGCAAAAATCCTGAGCTCTAAAGAAAGCGCTTTCCCCATTAGCACTCGTTCTAACACTTTTCATACTAAGCGATGTGGATCTGAAATAAAAATTCAGTATTTGTCTGATAAAACTTGGTATTAACTTGAAGTTTTGTAACTGCACAAATGTGGTCTGATGATAGTGCTTTTGCAACAGCAAGCTTGCCTGTAGAAAAAAGGTGAATGTTATCGAGGTATGCTGATACTTTTAATGTACTGATATTTCTGATGAATTGTTTCTTAGTAAGCCATCAGTTTTGGGTTATGAATTTGAGAGAAAGGAAAGAGAAGTGCCGAAATCTCGAATTTGAATGTTCTGCACTTGAGTACATTTTTAATTAAATGTCCAGAAATGGCCAATGTAGATAACAAGATAAGCTGAATGAAATTAGATTGCATCATTAGTGTTAGTGAGTTAATATTTCAGACAAATTTACTTATTTTTTGAGTTAACGTTAGTGAATCGCAGCGCTCCGTGAATGGAAATGTCTTAAATTCTTGTCATTTGGATTGCGTATACAACGCATACCTTCGTCGAATTTATAGCTACTGTGAAAATTCTTGCGTTTAGTTGTTGATTCTTTGCGGCCGAAATAGCCCTTGTTGACTTCAAATGATTTGGAGAATTGCGTGTGTGATTAAATTAATAAGGATGGTGTATACTTGTGGAACAGTACTGCACGTGAGCATCATATCCCCGAGGGCTCAACTTCTTGATAATAAAGGTCTCGTTACAAGTTGCACTCGTTTTAGAATCTTTAGTCTACTCTTGTATCAGCCAACGAGGATTCAGAACATTCTTTGAACGAGTCCTATTATTTTATTCATGTACCTATGAGACTTATTCACTTATTCAAAACCTTCAAGTGTACAAACATGGATATCCAGATGGTTGTTTGCCAGCGCGTAGCTCGTAACGTCAAAGGTCTCCAAGTTGAAAGGATGAAGCATTGTTAGAATTGGAAGAATGTCTTTTTCTTTTGTTCAATTTAGCTGCATTTTATAAACGTACTCATTTGTGACTGATTGCGGGAAATCAAATGGTACATCTTTAGGATCCTGTGTTCTGTTCATACGTAAAAGGCTAAGTTGACAATCATGTGTTGAAATATCTGCGCCCTTTTATGTCAGCGTCATCGCAATTTCTTCCTAACGGGAATTCCTTTCATATTTATCTGGAGATAGGCCTCTTGCTACCATGGATGGTAAACCGATAAATGTTTTATCGGAGGATGCTGGTGCTTGGTCGACGTCATTAGGAACAATGGTGTGAATTTGTGTTACGCATTTGTCTTAGTTTGGCTTTGTTGCTCGATTTGTCCTCGCGAAGCTCCATTGTTGACGTGAAGCTTCTTGAACTTAATCCTTATGAATTTTTAAACTTCATTTGTAATGGTTATCGATGGATAAGTTAAAATTTAGTGACTGATTTACGTACGTCCATTCGGGTTGAAATATTTCTTTGTTGTTCTGATTTTAATTAAACCAGTTAGTGTTTTATTTTCAGCGTTTCATGAGTTCTAAATTTTTATTTCATGTATATGCTCGTATTTAACATGTTTTTATTTTTCTTCCCTTGTCACATGCTTAGACTAGTAGGGTCATTATATAATTTATCTAATTGCAATTGATGGTAAGTTGTCATTGGCTGTAATGAAATGGAATGACTTTTCTTAATATTAATTTCCATGCAATGTTTGAAGACATAACGTTTTTCTTTTACGTGTATAAAATTTAATTTAAATAAATCGAGGTCAATATTATAGATAAAAATTGTACTAGAAGCCATAGTAAAGGTTTCGTATGAGATAGGTGTAGGCGGCCTGTGGTTCTCAGCGTGTCCGGTGATGGAGGCGCCTCTTGTCCACGCGGTGGTGCGTAAACATGACACAAGTGACGGCTGCCTCTTCCTCTATGGCCAGATGGAGCCCCACACATTCTCCCTCTCGGTGCTTTCACGCCTCTCTGTGTTATTCTCTCAATGAGGGGCCCGAATGAGCACCTTCCTGTACAGGGCGCTCGACCTGGTGCTGGGCCTGCGCTCTCGAGGGCCGGGGCAGCGCCTTGCTCCAGCCCTTACTTCGTGTGCGCCTCTAGCTCCCCGCTGCTAGTGGGGGTGTGCTGGTGCTGTTGGTGTTGTGCTGGTGCTGTTGGTGTTGTGCTGGTACTGTTGTGNTGCTGGTGCTGTTGGTAGTGTGCTGGTGGTGTTGTGGTGTTGGTGTTGTACTGGTGCTGCTGGTGGTGTTGTGCTGGCGCTGTTGGTGCTGTTGGCGGTGTGGTGGTGTGTGGTGTTGTGCTGGTGGTGTGTAGTGTTGTGGTGCTGGTGCTGTTGTATTATGTGCTTGTGTTGTATTGTATGCTTGTATCATATTGTATGCTTGTGTTGCATTGGTGTACACGTGTCAAGTGCAGTTGATCTCACCTGTATGCCATATTTGTGTTCTTCTATCGTACATTTCTTGTTCTGAACGTGGCTTCCCTGGACACATTCGATACAGTATATTGGGTGGGTTCAAGGATATTTCCCGGGTATTTGTATCAGTTTGGTCACACGCGTACAGCAGCTGATAGTCGGGACACTTGTATAAAGGGTCGAGAGTGACCGATTCGCCGGGCCTAATTGAGCTTATTATTATGCGGGTCTGAAGAGCGACAGAATGGAGAAGTCTTTTTCTGCAATTCATGTCCTCAATTATAGGTTAGGAAATGCTGAGTGATAACTGTTGAGATAGTGTTGAACTACTGAACATTGTCGTGTCGCTGCGAGTGCTCGTGATAACGCCAGGGCTGGTGGGACGATCGCTCATGAGCTTATCGGGGCGCCATCTGTAGCGCGAGGCAGATCTTTACAGGCGGGCCGTGATCGCCTCCGTGCACAGAGGCGCGCCGGTAGCCGCTTAAGGGAGCAGTATTGCTCACTTCGCACTGCTTCTTTTACATCGCTCTGCCAAAAGATAACAAGAATTTTGACTTTTATTTCATTTTTATTATCTCGTTCGCTATCGAAGTTTCGTGATTTTTGTCTTGAATGCCAGTGAAACGCGCTGACGTTGAACTGGCTGAATAATAGCAGGATTCAATCACTATTGCTGCGCTGGAAGGAAGACTTGAGGCGTTGAGGAAAAGTTACTTGTAAATAAACACTGTAAATTAAAGAAAGTAGAGGGAAAATGCTTCATAGAAGAGAGAAACCTTGATAATGGGCGTAAGTAAATACTTTTGTACTTCAAGAGATTTAAAGGATAATGGGAGACAAAATATGCTTTTTCCTGTAAATTTTAATCTGCGCGGAAGTCTGTACAAAGTACATTTTTTCAGCTTCTCTCGGGAGGCAATCAAACGCCGATATGATTTGGCCTAGTCAGTATACCTTTAGAAGCTATCTACAAGACTTCATTTATTATAAGTTTACATGTAAAAACAATTTCTACAGCATAGGAGACAAAAAGCAGAATAATTATGAAACTAAATATGATGTACAGCTGTACATTTTACAATAAATTTTATACTGAGCAATTAAATGGGATGTTTTCTGTGTACAGTAGCCTACCCGTCTGCCTATCTTTCTAGGAAGAGCAGAAAGATTAAGCTTTTTGTGTTAAATCTTTACTAAATAATTTGAGGCAATGATTGAAGCTCAAAGATTGGTGTTGTTGAACAGAGACGTGCATGCTCGTCACTATGAAAGTTGTGGTGCTTGGGGCACACATTGCTCGTGGCTGCCACTTTTGGACAGCAAACGGCACGTTTCAGCTCAATTGATGCGGGAGAGGGAAGGGCGAGCTGTTAAGCTGAAAGTCATACAATGAGCAGGCTGTCTTATCAAAGTCCACCAACGCCTTCGCGATACAAACCGGTTGAACAATCACATTCTCATGCGAACTCCTTCTTGCACCCTTTGCGTGTCCTCGACTCTCCCTCTTCTTTGTTCTCTAGAGAGAAAGCCTGGTGTAAAAATATGGAGAGAGTGAACCAGTATAGTTACCGTAGTTTGTTAGTTTGAGAATGTGTGAGGGAAGATGTTTGGGAAATATTTCAAGTACTTCATTATCATCAATAATCATGGAAGTGGTAGTGCTCTTATTGTGTCGTGTTTGTGAGTTGTTTCATGTATGGATAGCTAACTCTTATGTTTGATGCTTCCCACAGGCCTCCGTCTATCCTCCTTTGTATTTTAAGCACAAATTAAGTTCTTGAACCCTGCTGCGATTCCGGACAACATTCGCCGATTACCCTGACGCGTTTTGGTGCCCGTGTCTATATGCGCCGCCTCAAGTTTGAGGTAATATTTATTGTACGCTTCACACCTGGATTGTTCTGCCAGCATGCACTTATGTAAACTGCACAATGAGTTCACTCCTCAGTGCTGCTCCTTGTACATCTGTGCAATAGTCTCATTCAAACGCCATTTTTTCTCTTAAGTCCATCGTCCATTTACTGACATCTGTATCTTCATTTCCTTCTTGAAACTAAAGCATCTCTACTCTGCAGTTTTCATTCTATCACACTATTCACCGTTCTCCATAATTTTTCTGAGGCTTTATTTAAAGCATTAATTCTTTCTTTACTGCCATGAAAACTTGTCCAGACAAGCTTTTCTGAAACTAACTTCTTGCACTCAAATGGAGCCGAACACATTTTACTAGCCTAATTCAGGGCTCCTCGCGCCTGATATTTCTCGTCCACTCAGTGAATTTCTCTGTGCTCCAACACTCAAGTTGCTGTTATGTACGTTCCAAACAATTAAAAGCATTAAGTTTCTAACATTTGCCAATCAATGGGGCATTTCTGCCTTCAGTTCTTATTCTCTCAAGTTGTAGTCCTCAATTTATTCTAACGTTGCAAGCGTGCATAACTGGATTGCTCTGAGGGTGCTTCGCTGCACGCGGAATATCAAGTATCTTATACGGTAAGCAACTGTAAATGCGTTGGTTTCTGTGCTGCATTTGTATGGCTGTAATGGCGTTCCGCTATTAATCACCGTAACACTACGCTCTAAATTAATTACTTTAAACATACTGCACGGCAAATCACTGGAAATATGATACCATGCTGATTGATGTTATTGGTCGCTTTAAAATCAGCTGAATGGTTGTCGGGTGGAATATTAGAAAAATGTGGCGTGACTGCTGAAGTGTCTCGTGAACCTGTTTTACGTTTGCTGTGTCAGGTATCATGTTGTGCGGTGGCTCTAGGTGCTTGTGTGGCTGGTTCCCCTTAGGAATGAGTGATGTGAATGAAATACTGCGAGTTGAAGAATTTGGTTCCTTGTCTTTTACAATGTGTATAACAGGGGTATGGTTCTGTAGCACAATGTCGAAAAGAAACATTTTAAAAAGGAAAATTATTAAAGAGGACAAAGTTAACTTCCGAGAGCTGAGGGTGTAGATCATATGTGTGCGACATCGTCAGAGGAGGTATTTGCATCCTGCAGTCTAGTTCAAATGCATAATCCTATCTCGAAGGAGATCCTCTTTTCAAAGTAATCATATTTTCATATTGCTGAACCAAACATCTATCTTAGACCAAAAATAATTCCCTGAACTATCATATAGACGATGCTCGAGCTAAAATTCCTTACTCAGTGGCTAGTCTGAATCTGCTGTTTTGATTTAACAAACTACTCCTTGACAATATTTATGGAATATTTAATGTCTTTATATTGCTGGTATGCGATAGCCGAACATGTCTCCTCACTCGAGAAGCCTTCGATGTAAGCAGATAGGGAACAGATCCAGCAACGCAAGGTTCTCAAGGCGGAGAGCCTGGTTGGCCTCTCCGCCGATACCGTAAAGCACTTCTGCAATTTAACCTCTCCCTCGGCGCTCCAAACTAATTCATTAGTTTATCTTGTCATCTCAACCAAATTTTTGCCATTTGTCAAGCCCTTGTAATCTGTATTAAAACTCGCACCTCGTTTACACCCGCTGACGACAGAACTCTCCCTTTTCTCTGGTGCTTTTGATTTTGAAAGTTATCCTTGAAAAATCTTCCCTTCCTTGTCAAGCTGTGAAACCTACGAACCCTACCCTCAGGCTGAAGAATACTAAATTTAAAACCAGAAAATACGGCATGGACAATGTATATGAGGTTATTTAATAAGAGGGGAGAATGTATGTATTTTGAGTTCATGGAGTGTGAAGGATCTCATGAGAAAGTAGAAAGAGGGATTTTGTGAAAGTTAGTCTGTGTAAAATGGATGGAAGATTGCCGAACCCTGTGCTGTTCAAGCAAATAGTAGAGCATGCATTACATATAATTGGAAATGAGTTGGATAGTTGATTTTCAGAGCAAGTATGCTTGAGACTATATTAGGGTATTTCCCTGTGGTTGTTTATTCCATTGTGTTGAGAGACGCTCGAGAAGTATGGCAGGAGCAATACGGCTCGTGGTTGTGACGAAAATTTCGAAAGTAAAATTTCGAAAATTACCCCCTCGAAAATTTGTCTGTCCGCGCCAGTTGTCGTAGGACTGTTGTACATTGATTGGATTTAAGGTTTCCTTTGCTACCTGCATCAGTATTGGCTAGTTTCGATAGTAATTTCGGGTTAGTGATTTCTATTGTATTTTTCGCGTGAAAATTTGTAGACATGTCTTGGGGTCAACATTCGGCGCTACTGCTAGTGCTTCTGTTCCTGTAGTGTTCTTCCTTCATCGAGACTAAAGCTCGCAGGTTTTCAACAGAGGAAATGTACATTCAGGTTCTTTTACAAATGCGTTTTCTCTACAAATATTTCGACTTTATTGTTGGCCTTGTAGTGAACACTCACAATTTGCAAATTCCTATCAACTTGTTTGTGATGCTTATTTCGTTTTTTAATTTTCTGGGTGTCTTTGGTGATACCCTTTACTGTAAGATGGTCGGGGCAGTGCAACACTGCGAGTACTCCGCTGCCTCGCTTCTTTAGACCAGCAATTGAGGTGATCAGCGACCCGCTTTGTGCTCTCCTGCCCAGCCTCCATTGGCTCCCTGCGTCAAAGCCGTTGACGTAGTTATCGCTCTGTAGGAGGCTTGACTCGGCCCCCATATGCGTTGGGCAACTTACGCTTGGTCATCCTGAAGCGCTGAGTTTTACCGTTCGCAGTGCATGCATACAGCTATATTTGCTGCTAAAGCCTGTGAACGCTCGTGAGCATAACTTGATGCTTCCGAGTGAGCATTGGAAAGTAACTCATCACATTAGAGGTTATGCCTTGGAAAGCATGGCTGATTTCGCTCTTAGATTTTACATACCATGTAGTGGTTTGACCCACAGTTTTGTCACAAATTTGATACTGTTACGCCTAATTTTTTCATTGGTTTTATTTTTTTGGCAAAAAAACTTTCGTACTGAATAGCCACATAGGTGTATGTACCGTATTTTCGAGCGAAGTCGAACACTGCTGGGGCGTTCTGCAGAACCACGTTTCCGTTGTGTCTTTTTACATGCGGCGCTCGTTTGCCAATTGTTAGCACCTTAGTTTCGAGAGAGTAGCTGGCGTTTGAAATTTTGACTAGCGATATCATGAGCTTTGGCTCTCTGTGGCATCCGTTGTAGCTTACATTGTCTTTGGGAAACTATCGTAGTTTTTTGCCTTAACTTCTTGTTATCAAGTTACTATTTATACATCAAATTGACAATAGATAAGTAGCCCTCATGAGCAGACACAAGATGTCCGTGGATACTTGTAAACCTTTATCGCTAGTCTTTGAGTATATGATATGCTCTTTTGTTCTTGCGTGTGTGAATGATTGAAAAAGAATATGAAAAACGGATGATACGTGGGAAGCAGTGCCATGTGTGATGCCGTATCTTATTCTTGAGTAGCATGCAAGTATGCATTGACGTTTCTTCAACTGTACGTGTACGTAGAAACACTATGTGTTTTTAGAAAAGTTGCCATGGATTGAGGTAAACATTTGCAAGCACGATAATGCTACCATTTAAGTAGGGACTTCATGTAATATGCTGAGTCCTAATTGCCAGGCATGCCGAGTAGAAGCCCAGGAGTGGCGTGAGCAAACCCTCCTCTGGCCGCTGCGCGTGAGAGATGATGGACTTGGGGGGGCAGCAGGGTCTGAGCGCTCGTGTGTCAGGAGGCCGAGAGCATGGGGGGGGTATTGCAGGTGTCCGGTGTCAGCCTCACAGGCTCAGAGATTTGGTCAACTTACTCTGAGCAAACGGGGGTGAAAAAGTCAATAGCAGATAGGCTTGAACGGTCCCATTATTGCGCCTTTAAAGGTTTCTTATCCGTTATCGTATTCGTCTCCTTTACAATGACATTTTACTGTTAAAAGAAAGGATTTAGATGTAAAAGTGCAATCAGTTATGTACTAGGTGTGATTATTCCATTTATATTGATTCCGCAGTTTTTTTATATGATGCTTCTGAAGACTTCAAATGTTATTTATTTGCATTATATTATATCTACGAGGTACTGCGGAGTGGTTGCGCGTCGTTCCGCCTCAGCAATAGTTGTATAAGGAATGCTCAGCTTTAGAGTTCAATACTGCCTCTTCTCTTACACTTTTCAACGCGCCCGTTGTGCATTAGGCTTTGTGATGCTGTTTCAAGTGTGAAATTGCATTTGCTGAATCATTTAGGCTCTATTGATCAGTCCAATGTGAGTGCGGAAGTGATTATAGTGTTGTTTAATGAGGTCTTCGATTCAGATGCAATTGCCGAGTGGCGCTGCAAACCTCATTGGGTGCAACCCTGTAAATCTTAGGCTGTGTTGTATTTCAACTGTCTAGGTGTCTTCATGCTTTAATTACGTTTGCGTGCCGTTCGAGTAATATCTTGTTACTTAATGCTGTATCTTGTTACTTAATGCTGTATCTTGTTCAGTTGAAATTATCTTTGTCTGAGGTAACTTCATTCCTGTTAAATGATTGAAATTGAATACATTGTATAACTATTATGTAAACTTCAAAAGCTGAATCAGCGGGGATGTTCTTGTTGATATTTGGTGGCTCCTTTACTCTTCTTATGAGGGAATACAAATTCCGCTTCTACTCCGATTTTCACGGGTTTGTCTTTTAACTTCAGCGATCTGTGTAATGGGTGAGCTGTGTTTCACCCTTCAGCTAGTGGGAACTGGTACGTCGTAATTACTCTTAAATTTCTGTGTACGTAATGTTGAGCTGGTCTTCGTGGGGCTTTTCTGTGTGTACGAACACTCAATAAATTTATTTGAAGCCTTAGAGCGAGTTCGAAAACAAACGCCTGAAAGTTAAGGTCGTGGTTCAGGGTAACCCAATTCAACTGGAAAAAATAACCTTGTGTTTATGTAATATTAAATTAAATTACTTGTAATGCTTCTGATGTTAATTGACTTCACTTCAGCTACATCTGGTTTATTATTTGAAAAGTATTGCAGAAGTTACAGAGCGCTTTACCTATGACACTCTAGTCCGATTGACAACCTCGTATGGGATCATGTTTGCTGCTGTGGACATCTTTGCATCTGACATGCGTTGTGTTGTTTGTCCACAGTGTCAGAAGGTCGAGGCATTCAGGGAGCAAAGAACTGAGTTTGAAGCGTGAGTTCCTGACAGTGACTTCTGTCGCTGGTGATGATATCTCAAGTGTTTCAGTCATTGAACTGGGAGTTTGCATTTACTTTTCCATTGTTTTATTTTTATTGCCTAAAACAACGAGCAAACTATTCCACTGGGTGTTACTATTTGACTATAAGATCGCATGTCTCTTTGAATTGGCCTGATTCTGTGTATTTGAGGCTTAGGAGATGCGCCTTATAAATGGATGAACAAAAAATAAGGATTAGTGAAACACTTTGAGACATTTTGAACATTATTTGCTATGAGTAATTTACATTTGACTCGGTAGCACAATCCAATAAGCATTGTCAGGTAATGAACTAAACCCACTGAGGACACTTTTTGGGGGCAAGAGAGCAGCTTGGGTTCTAGAGCAACTTAAACAAACAAAAATGAGAGGATTTTTGACACTAGGTACACAGCTGCTTAATAAAAGCTTAAGTTCGTGTACATTAAATACTTGAATAAGTAGCTATAACTGAAGAAGTAACTTATATTAACTATGAAACATAACTAATTTAGCGCGTGTTGAGTATGTCAGAGATTCGGTCGCTATCCATTGCAAATTGTTATCAAATGCTCTGCTCTCATTACCAATTTCCCATGATCTTAAATCGAGCGTCGATCGTTCATACCCATTGCGTTAAGTGGCTGTGGAGATTCCACTAGAGTACCGAAAAGCTAATTATCTCTTAAGTAGGGGACACATTGGATCGTTCATACATAAATACGTAGGTTTTGGATCTAATGGACTGTACACATATTTCATTTCGTTAAGTAGACATCCAGTCTTTGTCTAGACAGTAAGCTGATGTTCATCGACTTGAAACATTCGACCCGTTGCTATTCAAATCTAGATTCGCAGGGCTCTATTTCTTATGAGGATGTTGGAAGCCCTTGGTCAGATTAGTTGCCCTTGATTGTCCGCGGTCGGTTGCAGTTGCTTCTACGTAACCTGTAGCAAGGTGGGTTATGCTGTTTGTTCATAACGGTCACCAAAGTATTCGTTATTTCTTATTAGCGATGAGAATTCATTTGCGCTAACTTGTGTAATAAGTAAAATTATTTCATTATAAGTATGGTAAGTATTTACAATATCATGTATGTAAGTACAGAAATATTAACATTTATGTTACAATATTAACATTGCAGCACTGTGTACTTCACGATACTGAGCAGTATCTTTTCGAGGCCGTGAGTGAGAGAGAGAGACACGAAGAACAATGCGGTGTATTGCAGCTAATGGCGCGACATAACTAGAACGTGAACTATGGTTAAGTGGTCAGGAAAACGCTTCTTCAAGTCCGCTACAGCTTCCGTTGTTTTGCTCGGCGTCGACCTGATAAAGCGAGTCTTAAGATACGAGTGGGGCGCGTGCCTAGTGTGCGTGCTCTTTATTTCTGCTCAGCCAGCTTAACTCATCTAATTGAATGAGCGTTGAGAGGTCTTCTATTTTCCTTTGCTTTCATAATTGAACTAGTTCGAGACAATATTCTTGTGGTTTCTGCGTTGACTGTTGATCGTGTCTAATTTTGCTGTGAGTTTTGGCGTAATTGTTGCCGAATATAATTTCGCTAGGTCCTCTGAACACTGTACTTTACGTGCTCCTTTACTCAAAAGACTTCAGCAAATATCTTCAGTGTAAGGAAAATAGTTTTTACCCATGAGTATGCCTATTCCTTAAATTTTAATTTACCCGTCGAGTACAAAGTTGAATTATGGATCTTTTCAGTCGTGTTTCAGATGAAATGTCGTGTATGATGTTTTTCAGGAAATTACGGAGGTATAACGGAGTATTTAACGTCTAAGTCGTGCTATCTGCGCTAAGAGCAACTTTTTCTGCGTTCCTTAGTCTGTGATCGAAGAGAGCATGTAGGATTAACGATCTCTCCTTCTGGACCCTTGGTGTGTCCAGTCCTGCTTTGAAAACTTGCTCTTCTTGTGAGTGACTCAATTACCAGCTGCTGAGACCGCAACGCTTCTCGTAAGCTGGTGGATGTTGTACAAAGTTGGGCAGGCTGTGAATTTCTTTTGTGATTTAAAACATTTTTTCTTAGGGGATTTGATGGGGCAGAGTATTTTTAGTCGAATATTTGCATACCCTTTCTATTTTTTCTTCTTTTTCGTCCCATTGGTCTCTTCGTTTCGCTTGGCCCTCGCACCCCTCTGGTCAACCGGTACCAAAATTCTAAAAATTCATGTGGCATTTGATTCAACGTTTTACTAAGCATTGTTGTGAAAATTGACATGTTGAGGCAAATAGTTGTTATCGCTCATTTAAAAAGAGGGACTTATTTTGTTACTTATTCCATTTCTCACCTTTTACGATGAATAAAAGTAGGGGGGAAATCGCGTGTACGGAAATTGCTCTATTTTAAATAAATATACAAATGTACAACTTTTGATTGCTGGGAAGTAATTCAGGTACCCCGGCCCGGGCCACACTGGTGTGGTACCTTTTTGGACTCTCAAGATCCATGGCTAGTTCTGCGTTACGAAGTCTCAGAATTACAATTATAAAAATCTATTGAAATTAACTAATCTCAAAGATTATTTTCTGTCTGACAAGAATGAAACAGCAAATTTTCAGTATTTTTTCAGCTTTCTAACGAGCGAAAATTTGAGCTTAAATGTCTTGTGCGGTGTAAAGGCGTAATTCATGATAAAAATCTGCCATTAAATGATAAGCAAATAAATTGCGAGGGGCTTCAAAATGTTTTAATTTAGAATTTAATAATTAGATGTAAGATCTCATTCGTATTTTAACACCTTTCCTATATCAACAATAATTTATTCAAGGTTTGTTTGAAGTACTAATATGTTTTCAATTCCTTCATCTTTTTATTGCTCGTTTTGCCAGGCTTGACGTGTAATTATAGGATATGAAGATCGTTGATCTGATAAACACTATCGCGAGACGTGCCGACATCGTCCTGTTGCCACTTCTATCTAACCCTCTTGATGATAGCGGCCGTCTAGAGTGGTGTGCACCATGGATGCCTGGGTCTCCCTACACCACCTTTGTTATCACTTACTTGTGTTTCTTCTGCCTTGAACGTTTCAAATTGACGTTTTTCATTGTCGATACCTTTCGCATTGGCATATTTACATCGGACACCAGTGATCAATAACTTTTCATTTTTCAGTGCTTTAGTTTACTTCCATGCAATAACCAAGTTATTTCATCAAAGTTAACTAATATACAGAGAAATGCATTGCTCAAAAGAAAGCGTGGGATACCGTTGATAGTATGGCCAAACGTTTCTATCCCTTATATATAACTACTTCTTCAGAATTGCACGAATAGAAGTGAAGAATGCTTGGGTTACATCACGACAGGCTATCTGTCGCTTTTCGCTGACCCTTTCAACGTATCTGAGAGGCAGATATTCAATAAATTATGTGTAAAAACTATAATGTCCTTTCTAAAAATTCATGCAGAAAACAGTGATTAACAATTATACTGTGTTGAGATGCCCTGAGCTGAATTTAATGCCTCGTTCAGATGCTGTCTATCCTGGCTGTACCCATCTTTTGATTTTTGCTGCTGTAGTTTGCAAAATCAAGTCTTGTAACGCTTCTGGTTAACTCGTCTGTTGTAACTACTTTTAAAAATTCGTAGGCATGATAATGCTCGTGTGCGAGTGCTGTGATCGAGGTAAACCTCAAACTTTAACATTTGCTGTCATTGTGTAAGATGTAAGGACGCACATCTGGCGGTGAGAGCTAGGGCTCTCTTTGCTTTCAATCGAGCTCTCATCGAACCATAATCATATTCTTTTTTTCAAGCTGGAACGTATAAAGAATGAAAGTATTCAATCGAAAGAAATTCTTATTGTGTATAATGACTTAGCCATGAATAGGTGACACAATTACCAAGATGATGTTACCCATGGTACAACCATGTCAAAAATAATTCAGAGCACTATGTTGAACCGTGAAACATTGGTTGTAATTATATATGTGTGTTTCCTTGGGTTAAAAACCGAGCTGTGCTAAAGATTTTAGGACTCGGCGATCGCTGAGTGATGAATTTCTAGTAGCTCTACTGGTTGCTGCTTCTCACTTCTAAGTGAAATGAAGCACATTATGAAGGTGGCGCTGCATTCTAATGCTGCCTTCCTTGGCTGCCACTCGCTTTTAAATGAAATGAAGCACAATATGAGGGTGACGCCGCATTCTAATCCATTCTTCGTTGTTTTACTTCGCTCTTAATTATTCTGCTCACTATTACGCTGACAATTTACGTAAATATTTCCTATGAGTGTTAGTTTTACGATATATGTCGGTGTGGTTGAAATTATCTTCACTAACTGCTGCTAATAAAAACATGTTGACACGCCCCTCCATTTTTGACCGTTGCTTTATGCTCTACAATTATAGGAACTTTTATTACAAAGCCAGACTTGGTTTGTTTATACATATTACCATAACCACAGGGAAATTGGTGTTGCATCATTTTATTCATGTGACTCTGTAGGTTTAAATTTTCCCAGTATCCGCTATTGAAATTTCTGTAATCAATTTCTTCTCGCAAGTTTTCCATAGTTTTGGAATGAATTTCTGCTAATTATTTATCTCTGAGTTAGTAGAAGCCCCGGGAATCTTTCGAGAATGTTCAGTCTGTGAATTTCATACTTTCCAATGTTGCAATACATTTACACTGTCGTTCCGCTTCTCTCTAATATATATTGCATAATTATATTTGTTGATTTTATTTCATTGTTTACTTGATTTAGATACCCTTTGTTAGACATAAGTATATTTTCTAGTACTGTTTATGCATAGGCTTACAAAAATGCCGTACACTATTGTGTAAATCTAGTATTTTGTTTAACGGTTAGATGTGCGTAGTCTTATACGTTCAGTGTCAGTGGCTTTCTCTTTTTCGATAATTGACTTGAGCGCTGGAGCTACTTCTCCCTCGACCATCTGCATTCTGCCTCAATTTCTCCTGTGACTGATCAGCTCATGGTGACGCTGTGGTGGGCTGAGCTTCTGGAGGTGTTTTCCTTTGCGCTTTGTTGTCTCTTCAACTGAATTTTTACAGTATTCATTCACTATGTGGTAGGGTGCGAATATTTAATTAGTGTGATGGGACAAATTTTGCGCTCAATAGTGATTAATTATGTAATTATGTATGAACTTCGAAGTTATTTGGGAAAAACTAATCATTTGATATTGTTCAAGAAATGCAGTGATAGTGAGAAACAATTGTACCTGATTCCGAAACTTGACATTTCGCTCTTCCGTAAATTGTGGAATAATTTCACACTAATGAGCTATTCCCACTATTCGCCATATTTTAATTGAACTTCCGCAAAAGTTGCCACAGAATTTCAACTGTTCGTGTGGCCATGGTCGAGAAGAATGAATAGGTCCATCGGACGTGAGTGGCTAAGTGTCCCATCAGTCGGCGCAGCAGCTTTACAATGGCCTCCTGGTACACTCAGGACAGGGTCCCGTTTTATTGTTATTCGCTGTCACGGCATCATCGAGTCAGACCAAGCATTCAGGCGATGGTGAGTTCTGTTCGTTGACTCGTCACTATTATTTCCAATGTCTGAAACGTTGAAAAACGGCTAAGCGAAAGTTCCTTGAATTGTTTAGCAAGTTTATAGCTAAATGTTTATATGTTTAGTCGTACTGGAAATACATGGGCGCATTGCGCTCCCATTATGGATCAGGAGATGGAAACACAGTAAAGTGTCATTTTGGTTTTTAGTAACGTCCTGGGATCAGTATTAATAAATAAGAAGGTAGAAAAAAGTTCAATTCATTCTTAGTAAGGTTCCGGGTTCGATGCTGAGTTGCACGAATTTGCTCGTAGCGCGTTGGTGCACTACAGGCCGCCCTCTGTGGCAGAGGCCGTTACCTACATAAATGTCGTCCCGAGACCTAGAGCTCGTGTTAAGAGGCGGAAAAGTCACGTCCGCGCCGCAAATCCGCATTAGCGCCCTAATAGTTCAACATAATGTGCATGCTTCCTCTCCCACTGTGCGCCTTTATGCCCCACTGTTTGTTCAGCATATGAAAGATTTTGAAAATGTCTAAGCATTTTAGGAACATTTAATGTGCATATTTAACCATGGAATGGGATCAGGGGATCTAAGATGACTCTTGGAAAGTGAAACTTTAACGAGATTCTGCGATATGCGCGCACGTGTTATGCCTGCTCCTCTCTTTGTGGGAGGACTTTTATTGCAAGGCATTACTCCTGCTGGCGAGGGCGGTGTTCAGATTTTTAGAGAGCCAACGGCTAACATCTTTTTTCCATTGTAAATTACCTCATGGTGGTGATTCTTACTCACGGATGAAGAATTACAGCTTCATGGCGGAGAGCATGATGGGAATTACACGGTTTTTACTCTGAATTTCTCCAGATTGAATACTTTAAATGAAGGTTGAGCTACATTTTTTAATCTGTAGAAAGATTAGAACATAGTTTGTATTTGTGAGTTCATACGTCATTGCGTTTTTTCATGAGTATGGTGATGATATTGAACAGATATTGCGAACTAGAAGACGAGGAAATTGCGTGTCGTTTGATTTTATCGTTTTATCGCTGACTCATGCGATCGGGCGAAGCTTACCTCGATGCTGCAGTGCTTCGGGCTGACTCCGCAAAAATTTGATGAAGCACTAGAGACGTAATTTATCCTAGCGCATCTAGTTGTCATATGAAGGTTTACACAAGTTTATACAAAATATTACAGTTCTAAATTGTTTTATCGTCACTGCTTATTCACACGTGTACTAACATTTGCTCACTTGCGGTGCATCAGAAGTAAAACTTCTGATGTTAGTCATCAGCGAGGTTTTGAATTGCTGGATTTGTAGTCGACAGCTTTGCGTTGTCCTTCACAGGCTGTTTTTCCCCCTCTGCGTGCACTCTCGTGTGTTGCGGTTGTGCGCTTTCAGATATTGCGCGGCTCCTCACCGCCCTAAGCATTGGAGGGCTCTTTTCCCCTCACACAGCTCAGAAAAGAGAGCTTCGGGTGCTCGCCGCCGCTCTTCGCTTGGGGACCAGTGAGCGCACGCCTACGTGTGGCCTCGACCATTTAACATTGAAGTTTGCTGCCTCTCAAATACCGCGTGATACCTGGGTCCGTTCATGTAACTACGGGAAACGAGTCAATACGGGTAGTAGTTGGCATGAACATAGTTAGTGTTATGATGTATTGGATCGGATAAAAAGTAGAAATTATTACCGTCATTCGTGATAATAACATACCATGCTGGACAATGTAATTTCTGCTGTCTACCATAATTTCGTGTCGTAATTATCTCGATGCCGTTGTGAGTGGGTAAGGTTTGCTTTCTACGGTCATGGGAAAGAAAGAGGAGGTAAAAATTTGGCTGAAGTAAAAAACTAAAAGAAACTTCAGTGTATCGTTAATTTTAGGTAAACGTAATTATATTACGGTATTGTTACTCTAGGAGTTTCTCCCACGATGGATTGCCTTAGCTGTTAGGCTGTCGTGCATTTATCCTGGTGCATCTCGTGATGCACTTAGATAAACGTACTCGAACATCGCCATAAAAACAATCGTTAGAAAAGGCGTACTAAAATCATTTGGAATACATAAATTTCAAGCATCCTAACGTCGATGGAAAACGCTGGGCGTAAATAATTATACAGTTGGTCAAATAAGTATTCGTAACGTTCGAAAAAAAGTATATTTATTCAGTAACATCAATAGCAGGAACAAGAAAACGGCATAAAAGTA
>VOMN01052147.1:0-14983 GCA_014899125.1 Orchestia grillus | reverse complement strand
AAGTTAAGAAAAATCACTCATATTTACCCCACTTGGCTATATACCTACTTTTTAGAAGCATAGATTGAAGTGCCTAGAAACCTTCTATGATGGCTGCTATGGAAGCGAGATGTTACTCAAAGCTAGGTCAAAGAGTTTAGAAGTGAATGACAGAACGTACAGGTTGAATGGATCTGGAAGCAAAACATGCCAGGTCTGTGACTCAAAGGAGGATGGGAGTGTTGAACATGTAGTGCTAGACTGTAAAAGATATGAAAATGAAAATATGAAACTATTTGGATTGCTAAGGAAAGAATGTGGAACAGCAGTTATAAATGAGTGGCAGAAAAGAGAAGATAAAGAAATAAAGGTGATCCTAGGCCTGGAAGAAGGAATGCCAGCCAGCGCTGTGGCTGCTCTCAAGTGCTTCTAAGTAAATGTGTGGAAGGAGAAGAAGAAGATCATGGTCGAGATATGCAAGAGAAGCACTTGCAACATCATTGCTGGATGAAGATGATGAGTGATTCGGAGTACATGGCTGATGCAAAAGCCTTGATTTAAATTACATCTAATCTAAATTGAACTCCTCTCAAAGTTAAAGATGCTGCAATGAGTTTCTCTTATACACTCTTAGATAAGGCCAATCAGTTCCCAATGCTGATAAGTTACTCAAGCACATCAGATTTAAGAATTTGGTTAATTTTCACTTTAGAATCCCAACACAGAAATTATGGCTCACACTTTGGCATTTTTTGCATTCTAAAATGGTAATGATCAAAGGTTAATCAAGGTTAGGTTAGGTCACATTAGTTTAGGTGAATTGAGGTTAGGTTAGGGAAGGCTCCTGTACATGTACGTAGGAGCACAATTACAGTACATACAACCTGCTATAAAATCATCACTGTCCCAAAATACATAAATTTAGATCAGGTTTCATGTTCATATTCCTAATACACGGGTAAGAATATACTAGAAAAGTTACATCAAACACATTTCTGGGCCGGAAGTCCTAATGTAAAAGTTGACCAGGAATTCTTCAGATTTGAATTAATGTAGTCTAATTAGACTACATATTGTCACACAACAACATACATACTTAATGCCACCCAATCAACAGAATAGAGCACACTATTGTAAAGAGTAGTAAAATGCAAATAAACCATATCACAACTCTATGCTGAAGAAACATCTAAATCCTTTATAGACAAAATTGTTAGTGCAGTAGTAATACAAATAGTAATCAAAATTGCCACTTATAAACTCTTATCAAGTACAAATATTAAAACGATCTGTAGAACTTGATATCTTTTCATGACAGAAAATCTTGATAAATTTTTTAAGGGCTATTGAAAAATCCCACCATATTAAAATAACTCAGTGTTGCTTGCTTGGTTGGACTGTCTCTGCATCACACATATATGGATTTCAAATGAAGATTTCCATACTTCTGACTAATCTGCAAGACTGTTAGAGAAAGCAGTCCGTATCAGTGATACTGCCAATAACAATATTTTACGCAAGATTTACCATAAATAAAAGGATATCTTAAGAAATTGACATTTCTACCACCATTTTTGGCAGAGCACATTTTTTAGTATCTGATCCATTTATCAAAATTCTGCATACTTTGAACATCCCATAAAAAGCAAATCAGTAGAAAAAATTGAAAATATAAAAACAGATTCATCAATTAACTTACTCTATGATCTTCTCGACGATCAAGTACTTCCCAATTTTCCTCTAGTTTCTGCAAGGGACGTAAGTCATAGACTTGATTTTTTCTGTCCTTGAAAACACACTCATGTTCTCTGGGAGTACAAACAGCAGTAGTACGGGCAGCAAAGAAGAGATGAGATGCATTTCCAGATATAAAATAGACGGTTGTATTGTGAGCATGGCGATCACATAAAAATTTGATGACCACATTTTTCTGACTTGGGTTTTCAGGCTCACCAAAGTACTTCAATGAAAAGTATGGACCATCCCACATTACTTCCATTGACGTAGTTTGACTTATGACAACAGGACTGGATGGATTGCTTACATCACAAACTGTTGCATTTTTTCCTCCACAAGGTCCATTTTCAATAGCTCCACAAATGTTCAGCTGATACTCTTTCTTGTACAGAGCTGATGTCGCATGATAGAAAGTAGCCGAATGTAGACTGTGCAAATTTAATTTTTCTTCTGAATTATTGAAAAAGTCCATGCAAGTAGAGGGCTTTGGTTTCTCCATCCTGATGGGACAAGCAGCTTCTGTCAACCAAGCAAATGTAAAAACACATGCAGCATTGCTCATAAGAACTGGGCCTGAGCTTTCTGTAACTCCATGCTCAGGACAAAGAAGGTTGAGGTAAGTTGTGTAATTTGATTTTACTCCATGAAACTCGCATGGCGTTCCATCTGTGAACTCGTACTCCAGCCATCCTTCAGCGGTTAACTTCAGAGAATTATTTTGTGGTGAGCCACCATTGGGTGTCACAACATCTATGAACCTGTCCACCAGTGGTTGACTTCCATTCTTGTTGATTTGTTCAACACACACTCCAGCTCCTTGGTCAGAACAGTGATTTCCAGACGGGATATTGCGCAAAGGATGACACACGCTTAGATAGACGTTCAAATTAAAATTTTCATACTTTGATTTTTCTTCGTAAGACCAATAATCTTTCTCGCCCAAAGGACTCAGGTCATAGTAATAATCACCATGTGTTAGCGTACATTCCAAATCACTAAACCCTGCTACCGAGGTTAGTAGCGAAAGTAATAAAATTAGGTAGCATTTTTCCATAGTTCTGACTTTATTCACAGATTTCGTCTGTAATACAAAATTTTACTAATTCTTATTCTGGATTGAAAAATACTTCTCAACAAAATGTGTTTCACCAAACATTCAGCACCACACTTTCTCAACGACAGACTTCGAACTGTACTCAAGTCACTTCACTGATCTCACTGAACTAACTGAAGTTCTGAACGGTCACGCAGCGCACTGCTCGACTCAGAGAACACTGTCAACAGAGCGGAGATCACGTGAGTGTTACTCAGTGCGTCATCACGTTTCCGTTTATGCGAGATAAATTTTAACAATATTTAGAAGACAAATAAATGATTAGCTTTGAACAAATCATTCCCGTTAATATCTACAGTTAGGATCTTCTTATCATAGTAAACAAATAGGAAAGTCTTCGATTACCCGTCCAACCTTGCATTTGACCCTGACATTTACCATAACTTGGACATGCTCGTAAAAATCTTGTTCAGTCTACGAATTCATTTCGTTGCGCTCTTCTCAGAAGTGGCGTCCAACATCCGTCGAAACGAATTGTGACGCAATTTCGGTACCAGCTCTGATGTCGCTTACTCCTACCCTACTACTCAATCTCAAACTCGACACTATACTAAAGATTTTTTTGCAGCATGAGTGATGGAGCTTCTGATAATTACATTGAGGAGGCATATTGAACGTTGCCAAGTAGAAATTGAAGTTTATCAACGGACAATGAAATTGGTAATGCACTTTCGTAATTTATATTTAAACTTCTACTTGTAAACTCGATTAAGCCGTTTATAAACTAGTATAATAACATGTAGCTTCAAATATAATTTAATATTCTTTCTCGAGAAAACGATTACTGCAGTACCATTGAAGGCTATCGATATAGTTGTACCCACAAGTTCAGTTTCTTTTAGAACAGCGTTTCTCATTTTTTTGGGGCTATACTTCACCTAATCAGCTCTAAAATCCTGATGTAACTGGAGTTACGTATTAAACTTCCTTTTGCTCCCCAATATATATATATATATTTACTCGAAATATTTGAAGCACAAACTACTTAGTTGTTTACCTGATGGTACCTAAAAAACTAAAATTTGAATCCCGGGCTGGATACTTGAGCTCAATTACCACCTGAAACATAGTGGGCTCCATGGAGTACGGGTAGCGTGATAGCCTCGGAACCAAGAAGACCTGGGGTCGAATCTCGGCTCAGGATAGGCCCTTTTACGTTAGCAGGGAATACTTTCCTTGAAAAAGGAAGTTTGAGCCAAACATTCCGTCACTACGCCAACAGTTGTAAGGCATTGAAAACACAACGGTAAAACGTGTTAGTTGATAAAAGTTCTTTATTTAATCTAATTGCTCCAACTTCGCTACCGCCCCGTGGGGCATACACCTCAAGTTAGGAACCACAGTTCCAGAACAGATCGCTTCCACCAAGTGAAGTTGAAAGAAAAAGACGTAATATAATCGTAGGGCAGGTTTACTAAACACTGGCAACTTCAATGGACTAGAACAGTTTCATTTGAAATGAAAACAAATTCAGAACATATTTAATCCAAAACAAGGCTAATGGATATCTTTCGACTCAGTTAATGTTTACGCTCAGGGAGGCATTTTCACGTGACTGCGGAGTACTTCCCTTGGAAAAGGAAGTTTAAACCACACATTCCTCACATCCCCCCCCCCACACCAGTAGTTGTAAGGCAATTAAAACCCAACGGTAAAACGTGTCGGAATTAATGAAGATTATTATTTCACTTCACTCTCGACGCGGAACAAAATGAACTCGCTCTCGCACCGCACGATGTACTAGCCACAGGGAAGACAGGTGCGGATGAATCTTTGTGCGTGCGAAAGTTTTCTCTCAGAAGATGAAAACTGTTCCTTAACATAATAAATGTTTGGAGTTAAGAAATCGACGCCTATGTACAGTCGTAATCTTCGTCACTAAGTAACTGGAAAACAACCCAAGTCACTGGACCTACGCAGTAGCTGTTGAGAAAAATACGACAATGAGCGCATTATACGTCTGCAACACCATTTTTTCTAAAATCATAGTATTATTTTCTGTTAGAGCAAACGTGAACGCTCTCCTTTGATGGTCAAACGCTGTTCACCGTCCGCAGAAACTGGGGGTTCAGTCGTAGTCGTGTGGTCTGGCACGAAGAGGGCGAAGGCGTCGCTAAGAGACGCGATTAGATTGTACATAAGTACTCGGGACAACGCGTACTTGATGAAAGTGAAGCACTCATGCCGCATGCTAAGGGCATCCCGGTCAATTGCAAAGGAGTGATATTTTTGATTAGTATCTCAGTGACTTCAGCATAGTTCACAACACTTTTATACTTGCACAGACAATCATGGATACTGCTGCTAACACTCTCGTAAAACATCATTCTAATACCCGTGTGATAAATTACAGCTCAGAAGGTGCTAGCGTTAATCGACTTTGGGCGAAAGATTCCAGACGTACAGGAATACGCAATTGCGTCAAACCAATGATACTAATGGGCGTTAAAGTTGCAATATTTACTTCGTGACGTCTGTAAAAATATTTCGTTCCTTCGTAAGATGCAGGACAAATTTCAAATACAACTGTAGTTATCTTCAGGCGAGATAACTGAATACAAACTAAACAATAATTAGGAATATAAGATATATTATTATCGAAAGAATGACGAAATAAGGCCACTTTAATTATACATCAAAGCGCAGTCGATATTTGAACAATATATAGGTTAGTCAGACACGTGACTAAGAGAGTAAAATTTTTTTACTCCATATTTTAGTAACCAAAATTTATATTACTGTCACTTAAATATTGATAATACCTAATAGCACATATGACGAATGCTGTAACAATACTGAAGTGGTTGAGCTTGGTGCTACACTCGAGTCAGAGCGACGCGGCGGGCTGCATCTGATGACGAGGCTAATTGGTTGCTCTGATCTCACAACTGTTCACTTCGTGGGGGTGAAATGAAAAACATCGCATGGCACACTTTGTCATGACAATAAAAACCTCATACAACAAAAAATTCAACCCATAAAAACTGGGCAGAGTCATCAGATAATTCAAATTATGTATATCTAACAATATTTTCTATCATTTCTCCGACCCAACAGTCGACTTAATGCACAATGAAATTTAAAACAAAAAACAACCCATTACCCAACAAATTCGTCGTTGGGGAAAAGGACAGATATCATAGTAGATAGTCGTTAAGTCTTCTCGATAACAGCACACAATCAGTTCCCTTTATCTGCTGCGGACACCGAGTTGGATAACAACCGAACGGAGCTCTTATCACTTCTGGGATGCCCAACACATACACTGAAGTCTTTAGACTGATGAAATTTGGTGCCATGACGAGATTTCCATAGAGACTGTAAAGTTATGGAAAATTTCAAAAACTACCCAAAGTAAGAGAATACGAGCAGCATCCACAATTAAATGAGACTTTCTCGAGAGCACAAACAATGGTAACTTCGACACGAGAAAATGAGTATTTTCGAGCCATGAGCATTGCAAAAATCGTGAATAAAACTCCACTAAAATAACGGGGCTGTAACATCACTGCACACACATGGTGCACACCAAGTACAAAAACATTGGGAAATTCATAGCCTCAATGGCGTGCATGACTAAGCTCTTGAAGGGACGGTCGTCCATCATTGTTTACTGTAAAGATCAATGTAATGACGAACTTTTCTCCTAAACGATTCTTTGTCCTTCTGATAGTGATTGGCAGCTTCTAGATTCAGAGGGTCGTCGAAATTCAGCAGATCCTGTAAAGGAAATAATTGGTTATTTTTCTTTTGTAAGATTTACAGACAGAAAGTAAAGCAACCCCCAACAACTTGTGGCATACACTACTGTATGCTCTGTACGAACTGGCATGCAAGTAACAATCTTTCAAGACATTGTATACAGGACTGAATAAAATTCAACAAATATAATCATACTTACAGCAAATAAGCTATTGAGTCCCCATATGACATCTTTGAGTCTCCGCGTGGGTGCCCATCCTAATCCATCGATGGAATTTTTCCGTAGAAGTGATAAACAAATGTCCCCGTCCTCGCTGATATTTGGGTGCCACAGCTTCGTCTCGCATTTGACAATAGGAGGCTAGAACAAAAATGGAATTTTAATTAGAAGAAATACAATAAACTTCACTGTCTTAATGCCATCCAGACTCAAACTGATATAATCTCAATTGATAAAACACATCGCGTAATATGTATGTTGTAAATCATTATCCCCTCCTTCACACACATCTTAATAACCCACCATTTATTGCCTATCGCAGTATCCAAATACGATCTGATTAGATTAAATTATTAGTTAGTTTGAAGCCCTCAATCCATATGAAATACGGTTTAAAGAAAGGGAAGTGAAGGGACCATTTTGTATGGACTATAAAGAACAAGGAAATCCACTGACAATGTGCGCTCTTCCATGGCTCCCTTACCCATAGAAACACAAGTTATGAATGAAGAGGAAGAAAAGACAGAAAAGAGATGCCGAACACAGAGTGAAAATTGAAAAAAGCAAAGTAGGCAGGAAAGATAAAAGTTCCGAAGGCCTATCTATAACTGAGGTAACCTAACAGGGCATTCCTGAGGACGCTAGTCCCCATGGTATACGATAGACAAACCTGACTTCCCTGACCAAATTGCCTATCCTATGCACTCTGAGGGAAATAAGATCCCATTCTTGCCATCGTAAGTCCTTTGTGCACTGCAACTTAACTTGACGTACTAATAACACAAGAGCTACAGCATTCATTAGAGTTCCTTGCCTCTCCACATCACTCATGCTTAAATTATCATCTGCTGTAACATTTAAATGTTTCCGTTCAAGAATGAGTTATCAAGGAATTAAATAACAAATGAAGGGATAACTGCGTTTTGGGCGAGGGTTCATCCAGGCAACCTTCTCTTTGCAGCTAATTAAGATTCAGCTTAAGAGAAATATAAGTGTACTAAAAATAGCTTTGGAGTTAAGGTAGATTTAGTCTTTCTCAGTCATGAAAGGAGTCGAATAACAAATCAATGGGAACTGCAACTGCCAGTCACTTGAATCACAAACATCCTAATCAACCACTCTGAAGAGCTGCACCAGCTTCCACATGCAGTTACAGTGTTTTAATTTAACCTAAACAGATTTATAGTGCAGATTGAGTTAATTATAAGCAGAGAGCCTCTCTAAAATTGTACGAAAAAACAATTAAATACCATCAACAGTTTAAAATCATCAAAAAATCAGATGTACAATACAACCACTCCAATTCAAAGTAACGAGTTGAATGGGCATGAACCAGAAATAGTTGAAGGTTTGATTAGGCAAGTCTTTATGAAATTGTCCTACCTCATTTCTTCTTCAACGAAACGAATGAGTGTACATTACCTTTTGTTCTATTTGTCAGCCACAGATAAAGAAACAATGAACAGGATGCGGCCGTGCCCGCATTCACAATGGCAATTTTTCCATAGGAATCTGCCGTTTCCTGACACATCATTTCTGCTCTACATCCCAGCCCAATGAACCCTACGCTGAGCAGCTGTCTAATGTTAGTGCTGCAATCAAGACAATTTAAATTGACCATCTTCACAATTTCATTAACAAGTCATACATATATCTCTCTCCAGAAATTGTCGAGTGCTATCAATTTCAAGCTCACCTACTAAGACACATAGCACACAATTAAACTTTTCGTTGTGTGCTATGTGTCTTAGCAGTTTTTTCTCCTACTTGAATACAAAAATGACACAAAATTGTTCGTTTTTCGAGTCACCATATATTCAACGAAACTATCAACAGATTTGTGAGAATGTCAACAAATTTTTAATTTGAATTTTATCAAAAGTATTAGGCACTATGGTCATATAAAGAATTATGTTTCAATATGTAAATTTACAATTGAGATTAATATTATTATTATTATAATTATTATTAAGAGTTACTTAGTTGATAGACTTCCTGGCCACATCAGAGGCAATCACAAGAGAGCAAAAAGTAAAGACTGTTTAGCATGGACCGTAGGAAACATAAAATCTACGCACAGATGTGCTCTCACACAGAATTACTTGCACATACAAACCTCAACTTGAGAAGCAAGAGGAGAAGATAAAGAATTATCAGCAAAGGAGGGATGAAAATCGAAAAAAGCAATGTGGGCATGAAAGATAGAAATCCTGAAAAACTAGCTAAAGTTGAGGTAACCTAACAGTGTCTCCCTGGGGACAACAGTGTCTCCCTGGGGACAACAGTGTCTTCCTGGCGATGACAATGCCTGCAGCATAAGATAAAAAACTGAACCTAACTTAACAGCATATGGAATATCCTATGCTCCTATTCCAGGTTTTAGTAGACCATCTAAATACAGTATGTAGGCAACATGTGTTGCCAGGTAGGTAATGGTAGGCCATCTAAATATGAAGGCAACATGACCTGCCAGGTAATAGTAGGCCACCTAAATATGTAGGTAACATGAGCACACAGATATAAGAAATCAGAGTCAAGACTTACACCAACACCACCTCTTAAACCTAACACCAATTTGGACTCACAACATTATTATACTCTTCAGGAACTACAATACTGAAGCAGAATTTGCCGCCACTCCAATAGCCCTCCGTCGGCGCCACCACCAAGGTGAAGGTGTGAAGCTGGTTAGGGTCTGAGAAATCAACAGAGCAGCCTTCTGGGAGGTTTTCTTGCATTTCTGTCACCTGCACTTGCAAATGAAGCAGTAAACAACACAGTAGATCACCCAGGGCACAGGAACAGTGGAATCTCAACTAATAACCACATCTTCATCTGCAAAAACAAATTGCCATACAAACAAAAATCTGTTAACACTTACTTATTAGGCAATTCTAAATTGTAAGTCAAAATAATTTGCATATGAAAATGAGCTTTCTGATAATTTTGTTTTATGGCAATTTCATTAGCTTTTCATTCTTTTGCACTAGCAGAATAAATTGTTAGTCCAAAAATTTGTTTCCCCTTGCAAATAATGCCATTTTTCAATAAAAGTTAAAATTAATTCATACAAGAAAACAAATTTCCTAAAACATTCTTTTTTTTTGTTTTTTGTACAAGTTTTTCAGAAGCTGGGTAATGTTAATAAGTCAAAATTTTAACATACAATTATGTACTTAACTACATTGATTGATGGTATAATACAGCATTAACAAACTTCATTTGTAACATTAATCAAATTTATCAAAATAAAGAATTAATTTTAACTTTTATTGAAAAATACCTAGTTACTATGGCAATTTAGAAAAAAAGTTAAACAGATCACCAAAGAATGCTAAATTTAGTAAAAACTGAATCTACACAGAAATATAAAGCCATAAAATAAAACTAAATAAATTATAAAAGTATAGTTAAATATACACACAAATTTTAACAAAATTTCATATTGAATGCAATGTTAAGTATCAAAATGAATAATAATACATTGAAGAGAAACTAAAAAATACTAGATATACGAGTAATTGAAGTATGCACTCACATCTTTGATGAGGAGTTGATCTCTGATAGAAATTCTTCGACGACCAGGCTGGGCTGTGTTCTCAGTTGACCCTGACTTCAATTTCTTAGTTAAAGTAATCATACTTACGTAATAAAATATATAATCTATGAAAAAATCAACATATCACAGTTATTCAAGTAAATGATTGTAAGTGAATGTAAATGATTGTAAGTGAATGTAAATGATTGTAAGTGAATGTAAATGATTGTAAATGATTGTAACTGAATGTAAATGATTATAGGTGAATGTAAATGATTGTAGGTGAATGTAAATGATTGTAGGTGAATGTAAATGATTGTAACTGAATGTAAATGATTGTAACTGAATGTAAATGATTGTAACTGAATGTAAATGATTGTAACTGAATGTAAATGATTGTAGGTGAATGTAAATGATTGTAACTGAATGTAAATGATTGTAACTGAATGTAAATGATTGTAACTGAATGTAAATGATTGTAACTGAATGTAAATGATTGTAACTGAATGTAAATGATTGTAACTGAATGTAAATGATTGTAACTGAATGTAAATGATTGTAACTGAATGTAAATGATTGTAACTGAATGTAAATGATTGTAACTGAATGTAAATGATTGTAACTGAATGTAAATGATTGTAACTGAATGTAAATGATTGTAACTGAATGTAAATGATTGTAACTGAATGTAAATGATTGTAACTGAATGTAAATGATTGTAACTGAATGTAAATGATTGTAACTGAATGTAAATGATTGTAACTGAATGTAAATGATTGTAACTGAATGTAAATGATTGTAACTGAATGTAAATGATTGTAACTGAATGTAAATGATTGTAACTGAATGTAAATGATTGTAACTGAATGTAAATGATTGTAACTGAATGTGAATGATTGTAACAATGTGAATGATTGTAACAATGTGAATGATTGTAACACCTAGGTAAATCTATAACTTATATCAACAATTTAGGACTGCAACTAGACTATCATAACTATTCAATCGATAAAATAACATGTAAGAGAGGGTCACCTAAGAACTAAAATATAGTAGCTCCACAAATTTAAAAAACAAATAAACTCTAAAATACTGTTATTTTACAATATTGCCTATGGAAAACAAGAATTTGGGACAAATTCAGCTAAATGTTCAAAAACTGAATAGGCTTTAGCTCCTAAAAAGTGTTTCAAACATCTTTATAAAAGGTTAATTTTCAGTCAAGCATTAGTTCAGAATTTCATATTTTTTCAATTCAGCAGATAACATTGCTTCAGTGAAATAAACAATGTAAAGGATAATTTTAGAGAGAAATGACAGAATATTTACATGAAGCTCTCTATTTCTAGGTAACAGCCTTACATTTTATGCCTAACAAATAGGGAAGAGATTTTTCCAGTCTTAAATTCCAGTCCAATGCAATGTCTTTAATTCAGAACATTAAGTCTTTTACTCTTCCCATTCAGAAAACTTAGTTTTTGAAATTGAAATTCTTTAACCCTGTTTATTTGTTAATATATTTGGCATTTGCATTATTCACAATTTGTTTCCTTTAGTTTTTCATGCAATAAAAAGTTAAAAATTTATTGAAATGTGAAGTATTTTAGTGTAAAAATGATAGGAATTTGTACTTTTAAATAATTATTATTTCTGAGAACCATACAAACCTATTACATAGGTGTGTATTGATCAGGTTGAAAAAATATACCTGGTTAATATTTTCTTTAGCAAGGCATACTAAACAGAGTGTTTTATTCCTAGTAAAGCCTTAATTTTAGTGTCATTGGATGAGATTATTTGGTTTTTGTCTGGGTTTTAGAAAGCAATTTTTAAAAACTTTCAGACTCGAAGCATAAAAATTTTTGACTTAAAGATACTTTCTAACCATTTCAATACCTATCTGTACAAAGTAATGGTGCACACTCTGTCTCTATGATATTTAGGGCCAAGTTATCATAACTCGCAACAGCTGTTCTATGCAGTTTTTGAAATACAAGATGAACTCAACTAATCAAGCTCTAACTAACTGACCTGAATTACTTTTTAAATTATTTTTTAAAAAGTTTTACAAAAATTGTACAGAACTTAGAGTAATAAGATCTATCTAATGATACCTATATAAAAACAGTATGATGAATAGAATAGGATGCCCTGTACAGTTGGCCATGCTATTGTAAAATGTTAATCACTTAGAGCTTAAACATAATAAACATAATTGAAAAAAATAGTTCAATGAAATGACACACTTGTATAACTAACCTATTAAAGTTTAACAATTTATTAACTAATTGTTTAGGAAAAATGAAAAGAATTTGTTACAAACTATGGGAACTTAGATTTCAATACTAACATACTTTTCCAAAGTAATGCACACACTGTTTTTAGCTTACTTTTTAAATTAGAACTCCTTTGCCAAATGCATATTGGATGCAATTTTTTGAGGGTATTTTTACCAATGTATTATGAATGCAAACATGACATTTTATGCAAATTCTTGCATTAGGAAATAATGAAGATATTACAAGAAGTTTATCCATCAAAATTGCACTTCTATTTTTATATACAAACAAAAATTTCTAATCTGACTTAACCTTATTTTATCTAACTTAACTTTACCTAACCTCGATTAACCAAATTAACCTTTAGTCACAACTATATGGGAATGCAAAATATACCTTGAAAATGCCAAAGTGTTGCCGAAATTTTTGTATTGGATATCCTCGAGTAAAATTGACTTATTTTTGGCTTCAAAACTTCCAGCAAAACTGCTGGAGACTGATCCATTGTAATTTTAAAATATATACTTCTTTAAATTTGAGAATCGATATAATTGATGGTTAATTGAATCATTCAGTTATAAAATTATTTTCATATTAATGAACTTGTATTTGTCCTCACTTTCTGTCTAATCAACTATGTATCCCACCACTGTATGTGTGAGATTTGTCAATTTAGAAATATCTCAGCTAGTGCAACCAACATTTTTGAAATTATGAGATATTGCTATAACTTTACAAGGCAAGGCCTTACACAGATGAAAAGTGCTCATTATAGAAAAATTTAATTGTCAACAGTATCGCTATTCAAAAACAAATATATTCATCTACATCTTTGATTGAATAGAAGATCACGTTTATAATTCCTTCTTCCAAATCCAAAAAACTTCATTTTTCCAGCACACCTTTGTACTAATTCTATCAAACATTCTTGGCTATCTAGTTTGATCACTTTCATGCCGAAATTTTACTTCACGATTATTCATACTCCTTATCACTGAACGTTTTATTCTATTACAATATTAGAAGCCCAGTCAAAAAAGCCTGCCACTAAAGATTACAGTTCGAAGCTCAAATGTTTATAGAGGTTGGTTTCGATACGCGACTGCCAATTTCTGTTAACTTATAATTCATACCTAGTATTGTAAGTTAATTAGTTATGTCTTACCCTAAAACTATCTTTCAGTAATTACTTAGTACACAGTGTAGAAACCTTGATCGCATAATGGTTTCACCTACGTTAGCCTGTACGACAACTTCTGAAAAGACAATGCATGCATGAGAGAAGGGGAAAAAGGGCATTTGTTAATCTAACACGTTTTACTGTTAGGTTTTCAATGCTTTACAACTATTGACGCATGAGGAGTTTAAGGAATGCGTGGTTTAAGTTTCCTTTTCTAAGGGAAGTACTCCGTGGTTACGTGAAAATCAATGCCTGAGCCGGGAGTCGAACTCTAGCTTCCCAGCTGGAAGGCTATCACGCTAACTTGTGAGCCATAGAGCCCTAAAAATATTTAAGTAAATCAAAAATAGCGTATGTACTATTAATCATCAAGTTTTCAATGTTTTATAAGTCGTGCCACGCGACTGATACGAGTTTAGGCTTTTTTTAAGAGAAACATTCTGTAGTTCCGTAAAAATTTGTTTGCGCAGCTGGGAATCGAACGCTTACTTCTAGGCTGCATACGGAAC
The DNA here is from genome assembly GCA_014899125.1 of Orchestia grillus. NCBI lineage: Eukaryota > Metazoa > Arthropoda > Malacostraca > Amphipoda > Talitridae > Orchestia > Orchestia grillus. Next base: position 725 of record VOMN01052147.1, on the reverse strand, counting down.
ACAGTACCAGTGCATCATAGAACCAAAAAAAAGACGAAAAACTTATCGTTTTTATAATTATTATAATTGTCTTGTGTATCGTGATGTTTGAATTTTCCCTTTGTAGATGCTGCTCTCAGGAACACATTGTGCACGGCAAGAGTTATCGTTACTCGGTTATTTTCGTGTTCGAGTGGCGGTATTAAGCAATGCCTCCTATACCAGTCGATATAGGAGGCATTGTATTTAGTCGCTGTGCTGGAAGTTTTTATTCGATGATGCGTTTTGTTTATCGTTATTCTTTTGCACTCCATTGTTTTTTTTCCTGTTGTATCTTGCTTTTCTTTTCTTTCGTGCTTTGTTTGCATTGGTCTTGTTGACTTGCCAGTTAGTTTCCCTTTCCTACTTGTTTTTTGCTTGTCTGCTTTTTGCTTGTAAGCTCTGCTTCTGACGTGATCGACAGTTGACAGCTGCGCCTATTGTTGGGACCCTAGTGGCATTAAACAGGTAAGCGAAAATATCAATGGTAAATTTTCGGGCTTGAATTTACTTTCTACGTTTTGTTGGCTTCCGTATTTTTCCAATTTATAAGTCTTTAAACCCAATGGCATCCCCGGTTAAGGTAATGGATATAATGTGTTATGACGGGTCTGGGGACGCCATTGAGTGGCTGGACAAGTTTGAGCTGCTTGTGAGGCTGAGGGACGTTTAGGGCTCCATGGTGCAGTGGTGAACGTGATGGCCTC
>VOMN01052135.1:0-18609 GCA_014899125.1 Orchestia grillus | reverse complement strand
TGAAATGCCCTTCACTGTCCGGCGTTCGTGCATGACGAGTTTTGCTTTGGCGGCGTGTCGAGTTGATTGTTTGCTGTACTACAGGGCGTCCCAGAAGTAACTGACCCTTGCGTTGATGAGAAAATAGGCCAAATTGTTAAGTGTCCTATTAAAATGTCATTAAAATAGGATATCTCTGGCTTCAATGACTGCCTCTATGCGAGTTCAAAGCCATTGTCAACCTGAAATTCAGTGGTCCTTATTCATTTCGGACTTCAGGTCCACCTGAACAATAGCGCCTTCAGTGCAGCTATGGTACTATAAGGATGTCTTATAGTCTTCCTTTCAACAACGCTGCACGCGTAATAGTCCATAGGATTTAAATCTGGCGAGTATGAGGTCCACAAATTGGGGTCACATGATCGTCAAAAGTCTCTGATAACCAAACTTGAGTTACTGTGGCTTAGGGAGAAGGTCCAAAGTCTTGATTAAAGATGTATGGCCTTCCGTTGGATACCTTATCTATCCAGGAGTTGACAACCATTCGTGAGCATCAGTGTATCTAGCAGCCCTAACCCTAAGACCCTGTGGAAACATGTAAGCTGGCATGACATAACCTTCACGACTCACAACTCCTAAAACCATCGCAGTAGCCGGAAATTCGATGTACGTTCTCCAGAGCTCATTTAGTGGGTAAACATCTTAATTAAAATGGGTCATCTGAAATAAAATAATATTATAACTGACTTGACTTCGTAATGAACTGAAAACGACATGTCCTCAAATAGCCCTCACACCCTGCGTACTCCCATAAATTTTTGCACACATTTCCAACAAAGTACCGGGCACTTGGACAGGTTCCTGAGGTACCTCGTGGCGAGCAACTTCACGGACGTGCACGGCCAGGCTGAGCTGCACGTGTCCAGGGAATGCTTCGTGCCCTTCAGGTGCGTGCCGCGCACACGTGCATTGGAATACCACTTATGCACAGGAGTGCCACTCACACATACACTAAGGGGCCACTCACACGTGCACTAAAGTGCCCCTCATACGCGCGCAGGAGTGCATCTCGCATGTGCGCTGGAGTACCGCTCACGCGTACACTAAAGTACAACGTACACGTACATTAGTGTCACTCACACGTATACTGGAGTGTCACTCACACGTATACTGGAGTGTCACTCACACGTACACTGGAGTGTCACTTACATGTACACTGGAGTGTCACTCACACGTACACTGGAGTGTCACTCCCATGTACATTGGAGTATTGCTCACACGTACACTGGAGGGTGACTCCCACGTGTATTCGCACGTGCATTAGGTATATTTAATATAAAAATTCCATTGATAGTCGAAAAAATGCCCCAATGCTCACCAACGGCATGCATGCCTCAACTCTGTAAAAAATGAAAATGTTTCAATACCCATCAGCATCACGAACAATTCGATTTCAATAATGAAAGACACACAATACTGTTTAAAAAAATGTACATACTTGAAAAATTCTAAGTATTCATGTTATTTAAAAAAATACCTCACTTTCAAGTAAAATTAAAATGAAATAATTTGCTCGGTACTCAACACTGCAAGAAATAACCGATCTACATAACTATAATAATAACTTGTTTTAATGACTCCATGTCAATCTAGACGAATAAATAATATCATAGCTACGGCTAAATCCTCTCAAGATTATTACGGTAACTGCATAACTCTAGCTTTTTTCTACAGTCTGGTGATCATACACTTAGGTCGGAATAGTATCGACGTTCTACCTCAAAGCTAGCATGAACTTAGGTCGTAGTAGTAGTAGTAGTAGTAGTAGTAGGTGTTCCCTGACATCGCTTATTGCACTATGCCTGCGCAGCGCAGGAAGGCAGCCACCTCCACCAGATGCGTCCAGAGCTGATAGATTGACGTAATGTTGTGTTGTAGTCTGAGTGCCGCCGGGTAGTTACAGTCTAAAAGAAGATGGGTTACTGTGTGGAGATGTACCTGGCAGTTGAGACAAAGGTTCGACTGAGTGGAATCGAGTCTGTGTCTGTACGTGTTGAGTGAGGTGTGGTGACCGCAGCGAAGTCGTGTAAGGTGTTTTCTTTCTAACCTAAGTAGTTGCGTCTCTGTGCTCCTAATGTCCGGTGGATGGTTATTTAGTATTTTTTTTTAAGTCTGTTAGGTTGTTCCTGCGGACAGCGTCGCGGTACGACTCCTGGAGCCCAGTGTAAGTAGGGCGACGGCTCAGGTCAGAAACAGAGACTCGCAGGTATAGCCTGCGAAGAAGAGGAAGCCCCATAGGAGATCCGTAGACTGTATCAAGTGAGACCATTTGCGATCGCGAAATTTTGTAATTCTTTCTACGCTGCTGAAGATGAAGGTGTACATTTGTGTCATTTGAAAGTAGCTTTCTCACCAGACCATCAACTGAAGTTGTGGGATCGAGTGAAGCGATGTCATCAAACGCCAATTCCCAATTCCCAATTCTGAATTTTCAAAACATTTTCTGTAAGTTTTTTATTCAAGCACATTTGTTTCACCAGCTTTATTTTTCAAGCTGAAAACGTCAGTGCCACTGATGCTCCATGCATACTTCCGTTTTTAATAAGCAATTTATAAAAGAACTTCCATATTTATAAACGGAAATCACTGAAATGGCAACTATGTAATCCTGTAACATATAATTTAATTAGTTTAAATGCATATAAAAATATGAAAAAACATAACATGATGCCACCTAACATTCAAAAGTGCGGTTAAATAATTTTGAATGCAATTTAAGTCACGGGAAGGTTAATAATTCGGTAATAATTAGCTTGCTAATCATTACCCCCTAATAATACCCCTAGTCGGGAAGGTGCTAATGATTAGCTGACATGTGCCTTTCCTTGTACCGTTTTTCGTCAAAAAATTCTGCCTAACACAAAACATTGGCCCTATTCAGAATCTTTCATTTTAACCGCCCAAGGGCAGGTATCGCCGCCGGATGGATTATAATTATCGACGAGGCGACGAAATATTTCGATTAGGTACCCTCATCTGTTAACCTTGCTCATTCTCCCGCCAGGATCGGTCTGGGGACCCCGCGCTTCTCAGTATACACCGCCAGCTTCACCACGGTGGTGAACCGCCTGGTCGAGGCGGGTCTTGTCACCAAGTGGTTCAGCGACCTCCTTTACAAGGTCGGTGTGGGGGGCTGAACCCACGTTTACATCGCGAGAACTGTAGCACGCACACTCAAATACAACGCATTTTTCGCTCTATTGTTCATATAAATTTCGTAATTAGGAATAAACTCAGCAATGCGGCTCAAGTTTATTTCATGAACGCTGTAGCACTTAGATTCACAACAGCATTTACCTTATGTCTAATTTTTTAATTTTAAATTCAAAACTGAAAAATTATTCATAAATGTATTTAGCAATACGACTCAAATTTATTTCACAAATCTTATAGCACACAAATTAACGAACTGAAATTTTACTTTCGTTAACGTCTAGAATCGAAACTTTTGAAGTTTAAGGTCCATAAATGGCATCATAATTCATTACTATAAATTGACTGCATTAAAATGAATTAATCTTGACGTGTTGAGAAGGTGCTTGCCAATCAGCGATAATAAATAATTATTTATTAGTATGGACTTAGGAGAACGGTGAGTTTATGCACAAGGTGTGTTCCCACACAGGATTCGCTGGGCATAGAAATAGTAAGTTAAAAAAGAAAAGGCAGAAAAGATTAAGAATTATCAGCGAAGGAGGCATGGAAATGGAAAGAAACAAAATGGGAACAAAAGATAGAAAAACTGAAAGCATAGCTAAAGCTAAGGTAACTGAACAGTGTCCCCTTGGGGACACTAGCCCCCATAGCTTAAGATAGACAAACCTAACTAACCTAACTCTATTGTCTATGACCTATGCTATGTCCTCTGAGGCTCTATGAAATGTACGAAAACGCAATGTACAGGGAAGAATAACTTGTAATACTTTTAACCCACTATTTTATTTTAATACTTTAACATTGGTATAATTGACACAGAATGGAAAAGAAAATAAGGGTGAAAATTAAAAATACGATTTCATACCTACATTCACAATCCGTTTCTGCCATGGCAGTGACGTTACTGACCTCGGTACCTGAGTGGTGCGATATAAAATCACGCATGAGACAAAAAAATTTTGTAACAAAATAATAATATAGTTTGTGATAGTTTGTACAAGGAAACGCGCACAGGCTGAGCTAAAACGCACTTTGATAAGTCGAGCCATTTTTTTCGTGATGTTAAATACGATCGGGCCAGCACTGATCTAACATCTCGAGCATCAGGTACCATGAAAGTTCCTTTACCTGATGTCCAGACTTCACAATAGGCGCCTTTCAGATGGGGCCAGGTTACGGAAGTACAGTGGGCTCATAAGGGGCTTATTTCCTCTGTCCTTACTGTACTGGGGACAGTATTTAATCCTGTATTATTTTCCTCTCATGGAAGGACATATAAAAATCAATTGTAATTCATGGAATGGAAGTTATAGTCATTCACTCATTTTGTGAAGGTTGAAAATGTATTTAATGACAGTGAAATTCAGCGCATTTTAGTAACGGGATCTTGCGGGTGACTGCAAACGAGTACGTGACGCACGTATAGCTTCCAGCCAATACATCATAAAAACGGTAATCATAACAGTCTCTTCGAATAAAAATAATCTCAATAGTCATTGCGAGCGACACACCATAACTTCCAATGACACCCTGTTACTTCCAATTATGCAGTAAAACTTAGCATGTTACTTCCTTTCCGTACGAATTCTATTCAACTTGAACAAGAAAATAGAAAGTATTTACAAATAGTTCGAGTAAGCCAACGATGCACGAAATTCATTCATTAATTCATTACATAACAGAAAAAGGATTTTAACAGCAGTGCTTTGAACTAAGTAGAAACATGGTTAATTTTTTTTACGATTACCAATGAGCTTGGACTACTTTCAATTTATTCAAAAATTTCTAAGCTATTATTAAATGAACCCAATTGTGAGTGCAGGCTGCCGAGGAGCAGCGCGTGAAGGCCAGAGGGCATCTGGGAGGCCTGAGCGCTGGACCCCACGAGCACGACGACTCGTCCACCGTGCTGGGGCTGTACCACCTGCAGGTTACAGGCATACTCTAAAGCTGCACCACCTGCAGGTCACAGGCATACTCTAAGGCTGTACCACCTGCAGGTTACAGGCATACTCTAAGGCTGTACCACCTGCAGGTTACAAGTATACCCTAAGGCTTTACCACTACAGGATACAAGTATACACAACAAGGTTAAGGCTTTGCCCCTTGCAGATTACAAGTTTACTCAATAGAGTTAAGGCCTTACCCGCTGCAAGTTACAAGTTTACTCAATAAAGGCCTTATCCCCTGCAGGTTACAAGTGTACTCAATAGAGTTAAGGCCTTACCCCCTGCAGGTTACAAGTTCACCGAACAAAGTTAGCAGCTCTCCCGCAAATACAGCAGGGTGTTACGCAACGAAAAAGTGTTACCACACTTTAATTTATCACAAAGTATTGGTTAAATATCGTGCTAAGTATCGTAAAGTTTCACCACGCTATGGTTGTAAGGTATAAATCAAATTCCATTTATTATTTATTAAACTTTCGCACACTATGATCGATTATAAGGCATAATTAAAATGCCATTAATCATTTTTAAAACTTTCTTCCACTAGGGATTCAATATAGGGTATTTATCGAGTATAATTAATAATTTTTAGAACTTTACCACACTACAATTTGTTAAAAGATAGCTAGTTAACATCATGTTAAGTATCAAAAACTAACAAATAAATACGTTCGTGTTCGTCAAAGATACGGAAAACAATTATGCGATGTCTTATGAACATCTAAAGAATTATTAAACTGTTGTAACACCTTACTGCAGTGTCCTGAAAGTTTCGTTTCAAGTTGGCACGAACTTTGGTAATGAAATTGGGAAATATTTAGATCGCCAACACGCCGTCGCCCTTGTACACGCACGCTACACACCGACCAAGCCAATGTGTGCCAGGCCCCTGCTGCAGAATGATCATCGATAGCAGACAGAGGCGTGAAACACGTAAAATTCTTTCGCTAAAATTATCAGGACTTCGAGAACGTTTGTTTTTCATAGAATAATGAATATGCGTATATTCCAACTTCAGAACGGCATTCACTCTTGTCGCTTGACTCCTGTTTAGAAAAATAAATCGAAAAATTTGTGACTCATTCATTGACAATACAAGCCTGATTAAAACGTTCCTTAATTTTGTCTACAGAGTTTCAAGATGAACTGCATCGCATGCGCACTTTTGGCTTAACTCAAAATAAATTGCAAGCGAAAGCTATTAGATATTTGAAGATAATAATTAATAATGCATTTCGGTTTGAAAACGGAATATATTTTCAGGGCGTATACATCCTGCTGGCATTGGGCTACGGCGTCAGCTGCCTCGTGTTCATTTTTGAAGTTGCAGCCCACAGACTGGGTTGAGGACTGTTGCACTGCTGCAACATCGGTGGAGTTGCAGTCCACAGACTGGGTTGAGGGCTGTTGCACTGCTGCAACATCGGTGGAGTTGCAGCCCACAGACTGCGTTGAGGGCTGTTGCACTGCTGCAACATCGGTGGAGTTGCAGTCCACAGACTGCGTTGAGGGCTGTTGCATTACTGCAACATTGGTGGAGTTGTAGCACAAAATTCACGTCGAAGGCCGTTGCACAACCACAAGGAGCTCAACACCGCCGGTGGAGGACGAAGCAGACATGGAGTTTCTACGACATCATCCACATTCACGTCAAAGCAATAAGGATCCCTACTTTTCAGAGTCACGGACGTGTAAGTAAATATTCCGCAGTCGAAGCCAAGTCCCAAAAGCCCCCATGAAAGCATATTTACGATGCTTTCAAGAGGCACTGCGTTTACCTAGAGTACCACTCAGCGAGAAAAATATAATAATTTTTTTTAACTTGGACAAACGAACGTAACGCTTAGGCTCTTGTGTTATTTGATTTAGACATCGAAAAGATTTGAGAAACATAGAGATGCAAAAGGGAAAGTTAAATTCAAAATACGTGAACTCGGTAACCCGCTCTCGCCACCCATATGCAGGAGCACCTTTCATGACATGAGAATAGCTAACTCACAAGGTCAAGCACTGCTTTACTGAAATCAACTAAGTTACTTTGAGGCAGTTCTTATCGGTGAATAGTGTGGAATGTTTGAAAAAGTCAATTCTACGGTTCATCACTTGGAATATTGAACACAGCTTGGCATGAGAAATGATCTGGGCAAATGAAAAAATTTCTAAGCAGCAGTAATTGAACTAAAGATTAGAGAAATGATCATATGTTATAATACTAGCAAAAAAAATAAGCAGTAAAACTGAGTATGTTGCTTCGTCTCCTTAACAATCCTATTAAGCTTAACCTAGAAAATACAAATAATGACAAACAGTTCAAGTGAGCCTAAAAATATAGAAATTGTCTGACTGGGCGCGTTTTGAAGCAAAGTGGAATTGAAGATCTCTTCATCTCGGCAGGTGGCCCCTACAGAATGACAACGCTGCCACCACGTATTCGGCAGAGGTAACACAAAATGTCCGGGCTATTAACAACGGGTTCGCACTAGACTACGAGTACGTGAGCCCAGCAGTTCACAAAATCTAATTTCGTCGGATTTTTCAATCACATGGCAACACTACGTAGAGCAGTGATTTTCAATTTCATCAAGCAAACTCCCAATTCGCATCCACACGCATGCATTTTTATAGGCAGCATTTTGCCCCAGTCCGTGGCACAGGTTTTGTCTCGTACTCTCGTCTCACTCTCAAGACTTCACGAGAACACAATAAGTAGAGCATGTGTGATATAGTTATTCTATCAGCACCAATCAAATGATCCTGAACAGACATGTACTTTGAAATAAAACGTTCCCCTATTAAATTTTATGCCTCAACGCCTGCTCTTTACTAATGTTTCGGTTACAGTATTGCTTAAATTGTTAACGCTATTAAGCGTAGAATACACTGGAATACGATTTTCTGCGTTACTCTCGTACGTCTGAAAAATGTGCGGCACTGGTCTATTGTGACGTAACTATGACGTCACAGCTTGCCGAGCTTGCCCCTATTTGACTTATTTGTCTCCTCTGTGTTGCGGTAGCCATTTTGAAGGGGTTCCGTTCATTCAAAGGATGCCACTTCAAGCAACAGATTGCCTTAAACACAAAATGCAATGTGATTAAAAACTTTCATAACCCTACTGTGTACAATGAAATAAGTGAAATTAATATATTCATCCATTGGCTCAGTTTTAAATTTTAAAATTGTGAAGAGACTTTATGAACAACCTGTACTTCCGTAAATTTTTCTAAATTCTGTCTTCCGTTGAATCTTGTAAAGGACTTTTATGCATGGAACTGTGAAATTATTCTTTTGCTTCTCCAAAGAAAAAGACGTCCTTTACAACATAGATATACAATCTTGAAATTTAACAATTAAACATGCATGCAGCGGAAAGTTTTAAGAAGACTTGTTTGCAGAGTAACTTCACTGGTTAGCACCAACTTTTTGCCAACATGAAAACAGAGCTTCTTTGTCATCCGAGAGTAACTACATAATTTAATAGTCCAGAATTATCATCAAATTACCACTCTGCTGTAACCATCATGCATTGCCTTTCGAAATTACCAGGAATTACTATTACAAATTCTCAAACCGATGATATCATTATCAACAGCACCATGAAATGGTGAGAAGTAGTAAATTAACAAACCGATGATATCGTTATCAACGGTGACATGTAATAGTGAGGAGTAGCAAATTATGCCAAACCAATGATATCATCTTCAACGTAGTCAAGAAACGGAGACGAGCAACTAATTACGAGGAGGCGCATGTGATCATCAACCATTACAGAAGGAGTGAGCACCACATTACTCACCACATTACAGTCACATCAGTCATCGAGCTGGGTGAGGGCAGCAACGCCCCTCACCACCCACGTTTGAGGGGGTTCCTCCCCCCCAGGCAGGATGATGTCGAACACATAGTTGGAGCAGTACCCCATGGTGGAGAGGTCCCCCCTGCGGTCACTGGTGCGATACACCGGACAGCGGTACAACTTGTACGAGCTTCTGGCGTGGTTCTGTGAAGAAGTGAGACTTATTGAAAAAAGCGGTCCATTTTATGAAAAAACTTTTAACCAGCTTGCTACGGTATGACCAGCCGGTGTGCCATTTTACTCACCAAGAAAAACAGCATCGTCACTAGAAACGCGTTAGAAAACGAGATAGATGAGAAGAAGAAAGAAAATAATAATCTTAATGTATTTAATTCGAGCGTTTTGAATCATGTGCTCGGGCTAAACAACGAATGTGGAAAAAATCCTTTAGCCAACTCTGATCACACTAAATATTGAAAGTAAATAAAACCCCTCATAAAAATGTGGTGAAATAATAAAATACAAGCTACCTACTTCTTTAGAACATGCACTTGACTTTCCACTGAGTGAGGGCTTCAACTTATAATGCGAATGCACAGACTTTAAAATATCAAAGTCAAAGTTTGCCGAAAGAAAGTATAAAACTTCAAGGCTATTCGCGTACATATAACACAGAAATTTAAACTCGTGCAGTGCTCACAGGGACAAAAAGAAATGGAAGAACAATGACGGTGAGCTAACAAAGAAAAACTTCTACTTCAACAATAATATTCAGCAACTGTGGCGCCAATCATCTCTAATTCAAAATGAACAAATAAAGTTTCGAGGAAGCACACAGCTCTCTGTGCTCAGCTCTGGCTACTCACACAACAACTTATCTCATCATAGTGTGTCCGGAATTTTTTGAACACAGCCACGATTACAACATTACAACACCGCACTATTTTGGTGTCACCAAGCGAGCATACAAACTTTTCAGTAGAACTCAAATCACACGGCATCGCATGGTCAGTAGAAGTATATTTGCAACAGGAAATACTAACTTCGTCTATGGAGTTCCAGTTGGCCACGATACCACTAGAACTGTCAGCAGCCTGACGAGCACCAAGCTCTGGTACTGCAGCATCGACAGCAGCCACGTCGGCCTGCAACTCGGGCTGTCGGATGACGTCAGGCAGGATGGTCACGACGGGAAGCACGTCGTGCATGCATGTTGAATCCAGCTCGGCGATGCAGCTTTTTGCTCGGTCCCAGCGAGCGCCCTCTAAGAAAAATCCCTGCAAAATCCCACATGAATAAGACTTTATAAGACATCGCTTTAAGTCACGGTTTCCATACTAGCAGTGTTCACAACCCCTGAAGGAGGGAGAAGTAGATCTTGATGACATGCCATTGATCCATTTATCACTCCCGTGTTTCTTTGTTGACTGCATTTCTTGTAAATTCTCGTTTCGTAAGTTGCAATATATTTGCTTAGAGTGCAAAGATACTGTGAAATTTTCTTGGAAGTGTAGACGCACAAAGAAGATAGAAACAATGCCTTAATCGAACACAATAATATAGAATAGATTTTTCCTTTGCATTCAACAGCGAGAAAGACACACTTATAACAGTTTTGTTCTACAGTGATAATATCGGATGCTACGATCTCGTTACAATCGTCTAAGAATATACTGTTTATGCACAAGCTTATTGCCTGGGAGGAAACGGTACTACATTTTTTCCGCATTTTGCGCAAAGACGCTGTAGACGTTTGCGCCTAGAAAGGCCCCATTTATCGCTCGTCTGTCTCTTATGTATATGGCCCATCCTGGCGAGTTGCCAGTACTCAACTGAAAGCTCCCGGATGAGAGGTACGTATCTCTTCCTACTACGCGTATAACTAAATCTTAGGGCCGCTATCGTATCTCGAACTTAGGAATGCATAATACGTTGTAACACAAAACAGTGCCTTCATGGTTGGTGATCGAAGAAGTTTTTTGTATCTGTATAATTTCGTGAATATTTTATTCACTCCGGGTTGACCTGCGTTCGTCTATCTGCCGTAGAAATGATCAAAGCGTAGGAATCCTATGTTAGTCTAATTCTAGGATCAGAGCCGATGACGTGTCATCGCTGGGACTTGATCGATTGCGTCCCAGAGCCTCATAATTTGTGGTGGGACGCCTCACTAGCCCGCGATAGTCGTGCCCTATGCTGCTGTTCCGTCGAGCAGTGGTGAACGACTCGTTCAGCCAGTTATCGCATGGAGGCCGTTGGGCTGCTGACGTCCCACGAGTGTCACTCGGATTTCTTCCGGAGAGTTTTTGATGTGCCTAGTTAGTTCCTCGTTGTGTCAGACGGAGGGCATTTCCTTGAGGAAGCCCACGCCAGGCTTAATATCTCGGCACTCTTAAATTCCGTGATACTTCTGACGCTACACTTCTGTCGAATTCTGCGGAAAGACACCGACTGTCCTTTGCCAAGTTGCCTTAACCCTGCGGGCAAAGTTTCTCTTGTTCTCTTATTTGGTGTTGATGGTTGTTTTATTTCAGTAAATTTGAGTTACAATGTATTTGTAATAGAATTGCTTATTAAGTAGAATATATTGCAAGGAAACTAGGCAGATTTTAAACGATCTTCGCAAGCGTCCTTCGTATTTAGGGAATAGCCTGCCAAAACCTAGATATACGTGAACATCTTGCGGCGGTCCCTATCGGTTAGAATTTTCTTCCGACTACAATTTTGCTTTTAATTGTCGTATGTACGGGATTATTTCCATTGTCAATATACCATAACAGTGCGCTATGAAACACCAGCAAATTCCGCTACTTGTTTTACTGGGTGTCCCTTAGCCAGACCAAATGCAATAGCTCCTTATTGCCATTCTGAGACGTCTTGTTTTCACTTCATCGTTGTGGAGCAACTTAGAAACACCTCTATGCATTACTTGCTTTAAATAAAGACTGAGACCATAAAGACTGAGACCTATTCAGTTCTTGCATATAACCTAAGCTACAGTCACAGCTTTGGAAACCGATTGATAAACGTAGTAAATAACCGGAGCTTGAAAAATATGTTACCAATATTTTGTCCGGCAAGCTTGCATTACTTAAAAGTAACTAAAGAGGTTTTTACTGCAATACTACCGAGAATACCTCAGAATGCGATTTCTATTTTATTATACCCATCTTCATACTTTCTTGAAACTGGATACGTTAGCAAGATCAATTTTTGAACGTGACCTCAAGAAGGCTCGGTTTAAGTTATCCAGTTCACCGCAGGAATTTTACTATGAACGCAGCATCGCAGCTGAGGGCTGAGCGTGACATGTGAGAGTGAATAGTGTATATTTCGAAAGGGGACTTCATGCTAATTTGTTCAGCCAATAATCATAATTGATTTCTATGATTTTATTAGCACTGATCGATGCATTGGTCTACTCATCTACCTTGAAAAGCTTGCCATATTGAGGAATTATTGCTCACGGCCTTTACGGACCTCCCATTGATTTATTGTACATTTTTTCAAGTACTCTTCTTGATATTTTGTAGGGGCCTCCTTCATTTTATATATTTGACAATATTATTTCACAAACACTGACGAAAACACAACGTCAAAAAATATACAATTCCTTCAAGATTTTTACATTTAAACAACACGAACACTTAGTAAACTCGGACAGTAAAACTATTGAGCTGTGACCACAAAGCTGCTGATGCTGACACCTCACCCAGACATGCACTCCAGAGGTCACAGCGGTCGAGATAGGCCGGTCACCGCCGCCAGTTTCACCAGCACTCCAGAGGGCGGCCTGCAACCAGAGCGTCGGTAAGGTGGTGGGCTATTCAGTCTTAGCTTCTGGCTGCTCCACGTACCGAATTCCATGCACTCAATGGGATTACTTCTACATACGCTCTGTGGTTGTTGAAATAAAAATGCAAGCTATCCACAGGAAATATTGTCCCAGTGTTTTTGTTCGTTTCACACCCAATGAAGCATCAGCATGCCTTCAAGAGAAAGGTTGCGTAATATGATAAAGTGTCAGTTACCTAGAAAATAATTTGGGCAGTAGAGGGTAAAACATATAACTAAGACGTGCATTACTGTCCCATTCCAGAATTACAACAATTGGCTCTTGGGCTCAGCGGCTCAGGAATTACTTGCAATTTCCAGTACAATTACAGGAATGAATACCGTGAACTTTTTTACGCGCAATCTGATAGCTAAAATTATTTTCTAGCCGATTTTAAACGGCGTCCAGACATGAAGTTGAAATTTTGAAAACCTAGTCCATGGCAGCAAAAAAGTTCTGAGTTATACCGAGCAAAGATCGCAGTGTAATAACGAAGGAGTCTTCCAGGCTACTATGATAGTTTCAATAGACTGAAAGAGGAATTGTACCCCCTGTTCTCACATACATAAAACCACAGCACAGATACTTGAATGGCTTTGCAGTATGAGTACCCGTCAGTTCTTGATTTATTAACACACGCAGAAGATGAGATGACTCCAGTTTGATAGACTGCTAAATTAGTTCCATGTTACAATAACATATTCTTCACGAGTATCACGAAAGCCAAAATGACACGTAAAAAATGCAACGATAAGTTATATTTAACTAGACAGCATTTGCTGTAAAAGCTGTTGAAATAATCATGACTTATTTCACTTTTTCTTACATTCAAATTCATCTGCAGCGTCAATGGGTGTCAGAGTAAGTTAAAACTTTCGTACGAAATACCCTACACTTACGCTAATTGGGTCACGGTTGGTGGACTTGAATTTGTCACACTGTCGTATGATCCAGAGAAGGACATCGTAATGCATTATGACACACATTTGTTTGCTGGTTTCATGACGAGTGCATGACATACACAAGTGTGTCAAAAATACATCGTATGTTCTCTCAGTAGAGCTTCCGACCAGTCTAGTGAAAAATAGACAAATGAGAATAAAGAAGCTGAACGAGATGAGACCATCATACCTTGTCGATGGGTTCGCCATTGAAATTTCTCAAGGCCTGAGAGATGATATCAGCAACTTCTACGCTGGTCACCTGCAACGTAAAGAAACATTCAGACAAAGAAACAAAAACAGCGGAGGCAATAAAACAGGGTTCCTCTGATGGAGCTGCTTCTGCATCTTATGATCCTCTGTAGTGTCGTAAACAGCTGATGCTCATTCAGAAACTTTGGATGCGTATGAATAGAGCGTGTATCTTTTACACTGCACGGTTCACACCCAATGTAACTACAAGCAATCAACTTCCTTGTTATCGGACGCTCCCTTAAGAACAACTTCAGTAAGAATCACAAAGAAAAATTTTACAGCTAGCAGCCAGTATCCTAGCTCATCAATTCTCTCAAGTCACCTCCCACCTCCCCATAATTCCAGCTCACTGCACACATGGCCCGTTAGTCATGGGTCAAAATCATGGCCCACAGATACGGTTCACATTAAGAGGCTCTAGTTGCCACCTGATTCTCTGAGTCCGAGTCCAGTTTAATTTCTTAACTCGAACAAATAACGCATTTTATCAAAAAATATTAGCTTTTCCTGTGGCTTTAACACATTTCAGAAGGTGAAACACTGTTCCTTGCGCCTGTTTTTTGAAACCAACACTTCATTCGAGAGAGCGCTGCTCTGTAAGCCACGCCAGGAGGCAGGTCCCCAGCAAGCCACGGCCAGAAGCACAGGCAGCAGAAAATACATGCAGCGCCTGTACACAAAGTTATCCATCTGCAAGATTCTAGGTTTGTTATATTTTTTATTTGTGTGATGAATTATTGCAGAAAAAATATTTTGGTTAATTCTGAAGAATAACACCAGCATTTAGCATTTCGACAAAAAAGGAGATTATAAATCGATTAGCACGTATTTTCTGTCGAAGTTATTCCAAGTTCTGTTAATTCGTCACTTCAACCATTGAAATTCCCTTTCCTGTGAAACAGTAAATCAAAAGGGTAAATCGCTGATACGATTTTTGAAAGTTAACAAACACAGAATGTCCATTACCAATTTTTTAAAACAACAACGACTACGAAGCACACTGGTCTCCAGAAGAAAGACAACTATTTATCTGAGATAATAGCCACCACTCGGCGTGTGCAGCTGACGTCACACGCCAGGGAATATGGTACATGTGGAAGGAGAAAGATCTTAGTGCCTTGAGCTACAGGAAAGATGGCAGAAGTAGAAGAAGTAAAGGACCTTGGCACGAGCAATAGCCATTGTTGGGACACAAGACAAGTTCACCAGCTGCACCCACACGAAATTTGAAGTCGACGTTGTCTATGGCGGTGTGGAGGATACGGGCGAAGTGCTGCCGTAGTCCCGTCAGGTACGAGTGAGGTGCAAACAGGGCACTGAACCACATCACGGGGGGAGGCCCTTGCTGCTGCCACAACTGCATGAACTGCAGCCTGCACAAACGGTATACTGTGTCTCGTATTGTCCCAGAGTAATGGGTTAACTATAATTATAGTTAACCCATTACTCTCGGATGGATTCAGTTGAGCCATCTAGTCGAGATAAAAACTACAGATTAGGCTTTTACAAATCCAGAATTTTGCAACGGATGTTGAAGACTAAGGTTAACTGAGGCTATGCAGGGTGTTGTAGGGTGTCTATTCATGGACCACTTGTGGTACGGGATTTTCCGTGATTCGGCAACCCTCATGTTCGGGAGTCGCTGGATTTGAGAAGTTCAACCTGAAATTGAATTCTATCTGGCAGCAGGACAGCAGCGTAAGATGCGACCCTAGAGGAGACATCGACTATATTTGTCGCGAAAACTACGTTTAGTTTTATCACTTCGTTTGAAATGCAAGAACACCTTGCACTGCAACTGCGGAGTACGCAACAACTCGTAATGTGCTCACTTCAGTGTGTCGATTAGATATGCACAATAAATTGTTCAACAATTTCTTTCAGGATACCGACAGTACCACTCGTATGCAGTGCAGTAACGCTTACGGGCACGCATGGAACAGCAATTGATTACGACCAGATTAAGCACGTGGATGTACGGACAATTTTTTAGGACAAATTAGCCACTACGTGAAAATCCAGAATTGTAAACATAAACATGTGTTTTAAAAAGAGCCAAGAAAGAGCTATTTCACTATTTTTGACGTTAGAAAAGATAAAAGAGTCCGTCAGTATTTTCTCCCTTCATTTGTGCTAATCAAAATTACTCTTCACACAGCAAACACCGTAATCATTATTTTCGAGAACCGAAGAACTTACTAGAAATCTAAACGCTCCTGCTTCACACAACGTCATTGAATCATTTTCAGTGAGCTTACCATTTTCCCCATGGAGCGCTATGCATTTCCAGTGAGCTCACCATTTCCACCATAGAGCGACATGTATTTCATGTGCTTATGAAGAGAGCTCAAAAACTTCATAAGTAAATCTTTTTTCGAGGTGAGCAACATTGAGGTCAAACTTTCTTTTAAAGTATGCAACATATATGACAAGCCTGTCAAGGTATACAACATTGTATGAAAACAATTTTTTCGAGGTCTGTAACATAGTGGACAAACCATTTTTAGGCTATGCAACACTGAGGATAAACCTTTCAAGGCACACAACATTGAGGATAAACGATTTTTCTAGGTCTGTAAAATAGAGGTCGATTTTTTTTTCGAGGTATACGACAGAGGATAAATTTAGACATATTTTTTTGAGGTCTTAACAGAGGATACGTCTGTTTCGAGATCTGCAGAGAACAAATTTTTTATAAGGTTTGCAACATAGAGCACTAACATTTTTTTTAGGTATGCAGCACAGAGGACAAACCTTTTTCGAAGTCTGCAACAGAAGACAAACCTCGTGCGTTTTAGGGGTCTGCAACAGATGACAAACCGTATGCATTTTTGAGGTCTGCAACATGGAGGACAAACCTGTTTTCGAGGTCTGCAACATGGAGGACAAACCTTTCTTCGAGGTCTGCAACATGGAGGACAAACCTTTTTTCGAGGTCTGCAACATAGGCAGTGAGCTTTTTCTTGGTGAGATAAGACTTGCAGAGCCAGGGGGCGGGGACCTCGCCATCGGCCAGACGTTTACACGAGGCCTCAATGTCAGGCGACATCGGCACCTCGCCGGCCACTGCGGCACGGACGACAGCAAGGTTGTCGTGGATCGTGGAGAGCAGGTCCCTGTAGCGGAGCAGCTCCTGAAGAGGTGAACGGTGTTGTCAAACGAGCGTGCACTGAAGTATGAAGACGCTGTCGCTGATTACACTAATTATGTAAAGCGATTCTTCTTCCTGGCTTTCAATTGTTATTGCCTAACTCCTTTCACCACAAAACCGCAGAAAATGCCGTTATTCACATGAAATTTTTCCTTTGCATACTACTTGTATTTCTTTTATTACCGCCATAGTATTAAGGGAAGGAAAACTTGAAAATTCATTGACCTGACCTCAAAAGCAAAATTCCATCGTTTTTTTATTATATTTATACAAAGAAATGAGAAATTATGGCATTAACCCAGGAGCAAGACAAAAGTGACATTGCGCTGCTTAGTGTTACATGTGATGACTGCGATTACGCAATCAATGTTGGAACAAATTAGGAGTGTTTCTGAAGTGAAGTTAGAATACGAGTCTCTGGAATATTTTGTAGATTGTCGTCTATGTTTTTGAAACTATAAAGCAGTCTCAAATTCAAAAGAATTTCAACTACGGGCAAAATTAATATGCATCAGGGTTTGAATTCTTAAATGTACATGAGCATACAGCAATAATGCAAATGAGTGCTACTAAATTGGTGACATTCGTTGACGCCTAGCTAATAATTGCCTTCACACGCCAAACAAAGTTATTCCTCCTCGGCAGGAGAAGATGTTCCCTTATTCACAGACACAACAACTCGCCCTTCCGTGTGTTCTTCGATGTCTTCATGGGAACACACCCTTAATTCTAGCCATGACTCAGCACTGGTAGAAATGGTCGACACAGGGAGTACTACGACACCCTTTGTTAGTAACCGACCGTCAGTAATAAGGCTATCCCCCGACTGGAAGAA
The DNA here is from genome assembly GCA_014899125.1 of Orchestia grillus. Lineage (NCBI taxonomy): Eukaryota > Metazoa > Arthropoda > Malacostraca > Amphipoda > Talitridae > Orchestia > Orchestia grillus. Next base: position 652 of record VOMN01052135.1, on the reverse strand, counting down.
AGTATCAGGGTATAAAACAATGCAATCGTCACTAAATGAAGCAGTTATGAGGCCTAAACGGAAGCAAGGTAGTTCTTGATAAAGTGACGTAGAACGCAAAAAGATTCAAACATTCCAGCCCTGAAAAATACCCATAATTTATAGAGTTCTCACTTGTTTGAGCACCGGTTGCAACGAATTGGTCAAGAGTGGCACGGGCTTTGAACTCTCAGTCGAGTCAGAGCCACTGGCTGTACTCGGTTCTCTAGAACGGACTGAAAGGCTGTCAAAGTTGAGGCGCTCCAGAAGTTCAGCTGTGATTTCCAAGAGAGGGTTGCTGGTGATAGACTTGGTAGGGCGAGTCTTGACGGAGCCTATGGAAGTTACAGTGTCCGTTGTCTCTTCTTCTGACATCGACGTGCCCGCCATGCTTTGCTCCAGAGTTTGTAGGCTCCTAAAAAGCTGTGGGAAAAGATCAGCTGAGCAACAGTTAGAGACATGAAGACTCAGTAAAAATAACTGACAGAACATCAAATTTCTACAATAGGTCAAATAAATATTCGTAACGTATCAAATAATTTACATTTTTCATTACTAAACACATTGTCTGGATACTTACAGTAGGTCAAATAAGTATTCGTAACGTCATGAAAAAAACAATTATCAAAGGTTT